>PVJX010043329.1:0-13727 GCA_004027295.1 Dolichotis patagonum
ACCCTTTCTTCAGAGAGATCTTATCTTTCTTTGTCTAGTTATCCACCACAACATGACCAGTGCTTTATCAAAAGGTTTTAAACTCCCATGTGTATGATGCTATCAGTTTTCTTTTTCTTCCAACTTAAAGGACAAATCTTTAAAGCCAAGGGCATGAGACTCATTGTCATATTCCTGACTACAGTCCATGTTTAGAGCCTCAGGAGAATCTTTCTAAGTTTTCAGGAAAGTTTTCTACCAGTAGCCCTGCACAGAACCTCCTTGGCCAGTTTGATGCTCAGGGTGTATACCACAGGGTTCAGGAGTGGCATGATGACGGTGTAGGTCACAGAGATCATCTGGCCCTCATCTCTGGTGTTCTCTGACTTGGGTTTGAGGTAAGTGATGGAGGCACAGCCATAGTGGACAATGACCACAATGAAGTGGGAGGTGCAAATGGCCAAAGCCTTTTTTCTGCCCTCAGCACAAGCAATCCTTAGGATGTTAGAGATAATCCAAACATCAAATATAAAAATCAGACCCATAGGTACAACAAACACCAGGACATTGCTACTCAAAGTCAGGATCTCATTGACGGTAATTGTTAGTTCAGGAGAGCTTCATCACAGGCTGGATGTTGCAGAAGTGGACCACCTTAGTGGCCCAGAAGGGTACATGAACTTGGACTACACCTGTGCATTTGGGCAATGCTGCAGGCCCCCCACACCAACTGGATGCATACTCTCTTGTTCATAATAATTGTATATGTTATTGGGGATTTAGCTCAGCGACTCAAGAACTTGCCTAGTAAGCACAAGGTCATGAATTTGATCCCCATAACAAGCAAAAAAAAAAAATTGTATATCTCAAGGATTTGCAGATGGTCATATAGCAGTTATATCCCATTACTGAAAGCAGGAAGCAGTTAGTGATCTCAGAGATTACAAAAAAGAATATTTGTGTGGCCCACCTTCCTAATGAAATGGACCAGTTCATCCCTGCAATGCTGGAGAGTTTCTCTGGGAGAATGACAAATGTGTATACAGTCTCCAAAGTGGACAGCATGCTCAGGAAAAAGAACATGGGTATGTGAGGATGACGACCAGTTCAGATGATTGTTACGGTTACATTGCCCACTAGTATAAGGCTACATGGCTTAAGGAACACCACAAAAAGAGGGTCACTTCGTGTTTGTGGAAATAGGAGAAATCTTGGAAAATAAACTCAGTAATTAGTGTAGTTCTCTCTTTCCATTGAGTGGTCATTAAGTCTGAGGTGTATAAGAATAAAAGTCATGTAGTCTCAGAACTCATGCACATTTCTGAAATGCGTTGAATTAAATTCCCAACTATAAATGTGGGATACATTTCATAGTGGACTTCAGTTCATTGGTGGGTTCATTTAACTTTGCTTAAAATGTTTTTTGCTCTATATCCATCTATTTCAATTTCCTGTACATCACAGAATCATGTAGTGTCCCATTTTCTCACTGTGTAGCTGAATACCCCTGCTTTTTAAATACTCTTTCTCTCTCACATATTAGTAATTCTCTTCCTTTTTTCCTGTTACATAAATTCTCTGTCTTCATAGATCAATGCAAGTTTTCAGTTCTCCATAAAGTCATATTATACTTTATTTCTCATGTTTATTTGGATTATTTTATACCCCTATTATTGCTGCCACTTCTCACACAAATACTCAGAGACTTGATATTACCTTTTTTTTATCTTTTCATATCTCACTAGCTCAGGATTATACATGAATTAGAGGCTTGGAAACAATTTGTTTAGAGATGGACTGCAGAGTTCTCTCCTTTAAAGACTATGAATCATACCCCATGCACACCTTTTAGAAAGTGGTGGCGCAGACAGTGCAGCAGGGTTCATCTTGTTTTTAACAAGGAAAAGGAACATCTTAACCAACCACTGACCTCTCCCTGCTGCTGTTTGAATGATGGAAGTCTGCTGACATTTCCCACCGCTGATTCACGAATGTTATAAACTACACTACATCTTTACCTTCTCTAAACTAGGAGTCAAATTTACAGCCAATATAACTTTGAGAGTAGTCACAGACCTATTTTGAAGAGGTATCAGGAAAGATGCAAAAGCTGACTCTGAATATGAAAAAGTTACAATGAGGATATATCATTTTGTTGAAGGATGAGGACTGATCTAATTTATGTAATATTTTACATTTTTGTTTCTCTAAACAGCAAGCTCCTGTAGGGTATTCAAATTATATTCTGATTTGCTTATGCATATTCAGAAAGTGACTTTTTACATAAAGTAAATCACATCTGTGATGAAGGTTAGAAGGCTTGAAGATTGTCTTCAAGTTTATAAAAATCTATTTAGCGGAGGTTGATGACCAGCTGTTAATCACTTATGCAAAGAACACTAAAAGAGAGTGAGGCTGCAGTAGAGAATGTTTCCAAATAGGAAAAATCATTTGACACTAAACTACGTGGCTAAAGACATTTATCTTCTGTGAAGTCTCTGAACAAACACTAGGCAGCCCTCCAGCTACGGGGTGGTACGGCACCACTACAGGGAGATCAGAAGTGCCTAGCTGAGCTTTAGACAGTTCTGATGATGGGCACGGGTGTTCATAGCAATGTAATAATGTGAAATGTCTTGGAACATATGTGATAGCTTTTCCCAAGGAAGAATTACACTATTCCTGATACCAACAGGGCTCCTATTGAGGCACACTAGGTTAGAATATTGTCTGATGTGGCTGAAGTCTGTCTTGAGGTATAATGACATGGTTAGCATCCTTCATCTTTGAAAGCCTATAATTCTTTAAAGAAAATTTAAGTAATGCTTCTTTATGAAGGTCTCTCTAGCTGTGATAAAAGCTGTCTTACTACAATAAATTAAAGTCAGCTCATAGGTGACAAGCCCCACGTCACCCCTCTTTGCTAATGAGCACTTGCATGATTCTGCCCAGTTCCACGGCAGAATGCTGCTGAAGGCCAGAGAGGGAACGTGAAAGTGTTGGCTCCAAGGGTCACAGGAAAGAGCAAGGTTGCCACAAAGGCTGTGACAGGGTTGAGATTCAGCAGGTGGGGAAGAAATACTCTCCCAGGAAAGTGGTCAGGCAGGCATGAGAGTCAGGCATTCTTCACAACACTTCTGGGTGGAAAAGCCTTCAAAGTCATGGAAGATGCTCTCCACAGACAAGACAGTTGGACTTCTGGGGTCACTCCCTGAAGACACCCCAGGAGCCATCCTGTGAGGAGGATGCAGGCAGCAGGTAATTTGAGGGCTCATTATATGTAGGACTCATTTACCCAATCTTCTGGTTAGTACTGGGGAGCTTAGGAGAAGCTTTTTTGTTTCAAGTAGTAACAAAAGTAGAAGAAGCTACTTTGCTTGGATTGAGTTTTACTTTTTTTGCTTTGTTTTTTCAGATACACCTTAGAAATCCATAGTGACATGTCACTGCAGTTAAGCCTGTAGCCAGACTGCCTTTGATCTCAGGAAGTTTAGGCTTTTCTACTTATAGAGAGGACACCTATCCAGTGTAAGAGCAAGGAATTCTTTTTGGAGTCAAAGTTGTCAAATACAGTCATGGTTTTACAGATGACAGCTCATACTGCATGTGTTTGTCTCATCTCATTTGGAACTGAATATGCATAGTATAGAGACTCTCTAGGTATCTGTGTCCATTAATTCCTCAAGTACTTACCATATAACTAGATTCTGCACAAGTTTCTGGAAACACAGAAATGAATGAGCTGGTATACAAACCTTAAAAGAGCTCACATTTAGGTGCAAGTGATAAACAATCACAATGAATGAAAATAAATGCCACATGTAAGATAGCCAGGCAGGAGGCTGCCTTTATTTACACTCAGGTTCATCATATGTAATCCTAATTGTTTGTGTAGGTAAAGTGAGACTACATTGCTACAGTTTTAAATTTGGTTTTTAAAGAAGGATGATCATGAGGCATTTCCAGGTAAATAGATGCACCTTGAGACCATCCTCTTAAGGGAAATAAATCAGACATACATGTTTAAATTGTTGTATTGTTTCTCTGTTGTGAGAAACCAAAAGGGACCAAAATACATGATAGATATTGTGAAATAGGAAGAAAATGTTCAAATGGGAAGGGGAGCAAGGGTGAGAGGAGGGGGAAAGGGTGGAAGGAAAAAGAAAAAAGAGAATGGAAGGAAAAAGTAGAATCAGAACTTTTGTATATTAGGAGAAGAAGAGAGGCTGAAAGGAGAGGAGGGGATTGGGGGTAAAGAAGGAAGAATACATATCATGTACAGGTACTAACTCTCTATGGTGCATGTGATTATTACTTATATCTAAACTGTACCAATAAAATTAATTTAGAATATAAGGTATTTGAATTTTATGATTTATAAGGATCTTTTAAGTGATTCTCACATATCCCTCCTGTTCATGGACTTCAAAGTTTCCTGGCAATTGGCCTCTTAAGGAAATAAACTTCCTTAGCACTAGAAATCTATGCTCTCTTGTTGTCTGTCTGGTAATTTTGCTTCCTTGATGGAAAAACATGGCCAATACTGAGATCAGGTAGATTGATCTGGTAAGAGTGTGAAGATGAATTTGAGATTGGTGGGAAGAGGCAGGGAAACCATTTAGGCTGCTTCTGTGACAGAGATACTTGGGATTGACCTAGGAGGTTGGTAGTAGTGCCAGAGAGAAGGGATAGATGTGAGAGACTTTTGAACTAAAGCAGTGTGGCTTGAACCTCAATCAGTGTGTGGACAAAAGAAGAGGAAAGAGTCAATCATTTCATAAACTACACTCATCAGGTTCATTTATGCCACTGCCCTGATTACCCACAAATATGCTTTTATAAGAGCTAACTATTGTAACAGATGAATTGAACAAAATTTTATTTTATATTAATGGTCTATCATTAGATAGGACTGATGGTTATGAATTCCTAACACAAAAGGAGTAGAATTGTGGAAAATAACTCAATGCTTTATGATATTTTGGGACAATTAAATGATTTTACAAAAGATGAACTGGGTTAATGTGATAAAAATGTAGTACTTGGTGAAAAGTAGAGATATTTAACATCAATAGCAATTAATAGAATCAGTAAAAACTCAAACAGCAGATAGGAGATGTGTGAAAAGTCTAATCTAGTGTTAACGGTGGCTATATTATCATTTGTTGCTAGAAAAAATGAACATATATAGGGTGACTGTAGAAGCAAAGCTCATAAAACAGAAAAATAAACCTCCTATAAACTCCCATAGTTCTAAACACTGCTTTAGTTGAGACCACATGTGAGTTGTTCTTGCAGTTCATACAAGGTATATCATTTAGTTTAGGATCTCAGGTATAGACTTTCTAATGATTCTTTGGAACTGTCAACAGGAGGCTTTCAAGGCCCTGAATAAGATAAACAATAGATCAATCTGAAGTTCTTAAAGGTCTCTCCTGTATACTCTGACGTTGTCTTCCTTGTTGCAAAGAGCTGAGGTGTCCAACTTTTCTGCATATGAAACTCCTTTTTATTTTCTAAAAATTTCATGGATCTCTCACTTGAAAATAGTTGGATAGAACTAGTTGTACCAGCTATACTTATTAATAGAGAAATAAATTCTGAAAAAGAGAACTAGGGATTTAGTAATTGGTACTTTCAAATAAATTAACATTACATTAAAAATAGATGCATATGTCCCTGTAAGAATTTACTCAGCCTAAATACAAGGATCGGTGCACACAAGAATCTCAGGACTCCTTGCTGTGAGTTGAAGCAATTAAGAGAGAAGAGAGGATGATGCTATGAGGAGTATTTGGTAAGCTAGCAAGTGAGGATCCCTTAGGAGAGGGGAATCTTAAGGACAAAAGACTGTATCTATGTATCTGGGGAGTAATTCTTGGAAGATCCTGGGAGAAGAGTTCCCTTTAAGACCTCCTGGGAAGAGGGAATTCATTTCCTCACTCTACCTGGATGTTCAAACGGTGTCTCCCATTAAGTCTATGCCAAAAGTAACTTTAATGTTGATCTCAGAATGACGAGAGCAATGTGGGAAAGGAGTAGTTATAGAGGAAGTGCTAACAGGGAACACTGTTTTCCTTGTGCCTGGAAATGTCATTCCATAATATTACTATTCCTCCCAGTAACCTTGTGTGTTGTTATTGTCAGTCCCATGGTGCAGAAAGAAAACAACTGCCAGACACCAAGCATTCTTTACTAGGGCATATGTATGTATGAGTAGACCTACGGTTGGAAGGTATGTCTTCCTGGGCCCAAAACTTGTGATCACACTGTTTGAATAGCTCCTACTCGAGGTCACTGGGTCTTGGAGCAAAGTCATAGTGAACCAGCCTGTGGGAAAGAGGATGGGTTCTATAGGTTAGCAATCTGAACTCTATCATTGTTCAGAGTCCTTTGGCCCACTTCAGACTTACCTTTTCTTTTCCTCTTGATTTGTCTAAGTGGAGGAAAGATGCACCAAAATATTAAAGGAATGGATTTACATTACAATACATAATTTATAGATGTCTAGAATGATTTTTAATGTCAAGAGCATCCCTAATTGGATTTGAGAGATTTATAAAACCCCAATTTTGGGTGCTTTTCCTTCTAGTAGTATGAAATAGTGTAGTTTTGTTATTGTAAAGGAGAAGCCAAGGTAAAATAATCATCATGAGCTTATAATGCAACTGCAGACTCTGGGGCTAAATTGCTTATGTTTAAATTCTGATTCTGCCGCACACAAGCTGCGTCGGCCTTGAGAAATTTACTTAACCTTTTCAGGTCTCAGTTTCTTGCCTGTAAAATAAGAATAATAAAATACATACCTCATGGATTTCTGCTGAGGGTTAAGTGAATAAAGTGCTTAAAATAATGCTTACTCTCTAGGATATTTTCAATAAAGGTATGTAAAAAAAAGGATGTCATAAAAGGGAAGAAATAGCCTGAAAGTATTAAATAATAAAACTAAAATAGACAAGGGTTGCCTGCTGAGGCGAATTGCATTTTATTTGCCCAAAATTGTTTTTCTTTCTTTTTTCGTTTAATAAATAATTACAGAGTATCTTCTGTGCTCTAGACACTGTTCTAAGTGCAACAGATGCTAAAAGATCCCTCAGAGAATGGCCTGCATGGTAGCCCTGTACCAGCTGGCATAGGTAGGGGTTTGTGGGAGCTAAGCTTGATCAAGGACCTGGATGCAAGAGATAGTATAGTCAGAAAAAGGGATGAGAGAAGCAGGTTGGAACAGTAAAAGTCCAGTGAGCATGGCTTCTCAACTGGAGTCTAACTTGAGCCCGGTCTAATGAAGGACTCTAGAATTGTACAGTAGTGTTGGGCCCATTTTGTGGGAAGGTGAGTGGAGCTCTGTGCCTTTGGGCCATTCAGGTATTCACCGTGGGCTGTCCGGGCAGAGGGTGAGGACATATGAACTTATCTCCATCTTAACCAAAGAAAATTCTTCATAGTAGAAGGCAGGTATAAGCAATTAGCATGTCACCATTTATGTAAGCTTTAGGATGGGTGCCCCAGTCTAGCAAAGCAGTCCAGCAAAGCAGAACATAAGCAGAACCATTGTATTGCCCAGTGTATCTAAAAACAGAGAATGGGATGAGGAGAATGATAGGGCTTTTCTTTTACAATTCTCAGATATGAAAGGAGGCATTTTATGATTTTTGCTTGTTACACAGAGTTCAAAGTTCTCGATCAGCTTGTAAACTGGCTATCAGAGCTTCTGTCTGATATCTCTCTAGGATTCTTGGTATAGTAAAAGGCACAGGGTAAATAATGGGTAAAGTTGTTGTTAACTGTAGTGTAAAGTGCAGCATTGGAAGTGTCAGATGTAAACAATGGCAAACACGTTTTCGGTGCCCTGATTTTTACAATGAGAGCAGATTCCCCTACATAAATCCCTGTGATATGATACTATATGTTCTCCCCACCATCCTTGCTGGCTTATCATACCTTGTGCTAAGAATAACAGGAATGATGTTCAACATTATAGTTCAGTAAATGGAAATGTTTATCCTATTTGATTTTCATCAAGCTTGGTAAACCCATCTGTCCAGCTTGGCAAATCTACCCATCTCTGCTTTCAAATAATATTTTCCTTCCTTGTTTCACTTTATCTCACTTGTTCCCAGCTGCTTCCCAGACCAGGCACCTGGTGCCCTCACACTGTCTCTCATCTGGCTCGCTCTCTCCAGGTGACTCCTCACTGCACTATTCCCATCTCACTTCTTGAGACTGATCAGCGTCTAAGACAAGGGCTTTCTGCCCAGAATTCTGAGCAGGGCATCCTTAACTTCCCTGTTCCTCAGGCTGTACACAACAGGGTTCAGCAGGGGTGTGATGACAGTGTAGGTCACAGAGATGAGTCTGTCCTGCAAGGAATTTTGGGATTTGGGTTTGAGGTAGATGAAGGAAGTACAGCTATAGTGGACAATGACCACTGTGAGGTGGGAGGCACAAGTGGCAAATGCCTTTTTCTGGCCCTCAGCTGATGCCATCCTGAGGATGGTGGTGACAATGAGGACATAGGAGATGAAGATCAAGACCATGGGCAGAACAAGAACGCACAGGCTAATGAGCAAAGTGATAAATTCTTTGGAGGTAGTGTCAGCGCAGGCTAGCTTCATTAGGGGCCGGACATCACAGAAGAAATGAGAGATGACGCTGGCATCACAGAAGGGCAGGCTGAACACAGATGACACTTGAATGATAGCTGTGCTCAGGCCAATGCTCCAGGATCCACTTGCCAATTGTAGACAAGCCTTTCTGCCCATGATGAGTGAATACCGTAGAGGGTTACAAATGGCCACATAGCGGTCGTACCCCATTGCTGTGAGCAGGAAGCAGTTGTTGATACCAAAAGTAAGATAGAAAAAGAGTTGGGTGGCACAAGCTGGAATGGAGATAGCTTGTTGGGGGCTGAGGAGATTGGACAGCATTCGGGGGATGATGGCCACAGTGTAACAGGTCTCAGAGATGGACAGCACACTCAGGAAGAAGTACATGGGTGTGTGAAGTGGACGGTTGAGGTGGATTACTGTTAAGATGATAGCATTGCTGGCGAGGGTCAATAAGTACAAGACCAAAAAGACCACAAAGAGGATGAGTCTGTGATGCCACTGAAAAATGGAGAAACCTTCCAAGGTAAACTGTGTCACAGTTGTGAAATTGAGCCTTGACATTGAGGATACACTGAGTCTGAAAGAGATGGAGTAGGGAGGTTGAATGCTCAGGTTGGAAGCAGTAGGTTATCCCAGGGTCATCGTCAATCATGTGCATGGAATCAAAAATCAAAAAGAGTGTATCTCTGTGCTTAAGAAGCAATCAACATTTAGATATTGGAAAAACACCCCGAGATCTTAGGGGTTTGGGATCAGAGAAAAATACAGTATGGAAATAAGGAAGAGTAACTACATAAAGGAAATGCTGGAAACCCCTTGCTAGCATGGCTAGAAGTAGTAGACCAGAGAATATCCTAGAAGGAGGAGGCACAGACAGGATGTAGTATGGTGCAAATCAGCTATGGCCCATCATGTGTCAAAAACCTGCTACAAAGTGACAAAGCTACAGAATGAGTTAATTTAAGAGTGGGACAAATCCTATGCGAGACATTTTTTCAGGAGGCAAGAATCAGCTCCAGTTTTGTGCCAAAGGGCTTTTACTAGATATACCAAGGAACAAAACAATCCCTCCTCTTATCATTCAAATTCAAAATGACCAATGTCTGAAATAATGCAGTTAGAGGAGATACTGCAGATTTCCCTTTGAGTAGTGTATGTGCACCCAGAGAATCCCATGGTCCAGAGTCAGCTCCCCTCTCAGCCTTGCTTTCACCCTATGGATGCTACACATCATTTTTTATTGCCTGTATCTCCATCATCCTGGATGAGGGTTGTTTCTGTTTCTACTAATCTTTCATTAAGCACCATAAAGGCTCTGGAAAACTGAAACCCTTGTAACTGTAAAACAGCAACCATTGCAAAACAACAAAATATTTAAGTTTATAGAAATCTCTGGCTTTAGCCCCAGAGTAAATGGGAAGAGACTTGATTCTCTTTGCCCATTTAATCTGTCTCCATTTGCTTACCTATAAAATAGAATCATAGTATCTGCACCATACTGTTGCCATGGAGATTATATGAATTATTATACATAATTTTTCAAGCTCAGTATGTGATATATAGCAGGAAAACAATACATTAAATTTTTACTTCCTGTTTTATCTTCCTCCTCATCCCTTCTCCCCACAACTCTGGGATCTACTTGTGTGTTTTGGGGTCACCTAGCCCTAAGCACGTACATATGCATATTCTGTCTCTGCCTCAACCTCTGTCTGTCTGTCTCTGATATTTGTGGATTGTTGCTGTTATTAATTTTCCCCTATCAAATAGAAAGTCCAGTCTTTACTTTCCATGCCCAGCTCCCATCCAATTCTAGATCCTGAAATGTGTGGTGATAGAGGTGGGGTGATTTGGAGTTCAAGCAGTTCCAGCTTCACTTCTCATGTAACCTCAGAAACATTTCTTATCTCTTTATGCCTTTCAGTTTCCTCACCTGTGAGATAAAGAGTGAAATATACCATGAGAACATGCATATGTAAGGCATTTAGCAGAGCCTGGTTTAGAGCATGCCTTCAATAAATAATATGCAGAGAGAAAGAGGATCGTACACTTC
This sequence comes from Dolichotis patagonum, assembly GCA_004027295.1. Taxonomy (NCBI): domain Eukaryota; kingdom Metazoa; phylum Chordata; class Mammalia; order Rodentia; family Caviidae; genus Dolichotis; species Dolichotis patagonum. The sequence goes on from PVJX010043329.1 coordinate 10,642, forward strand.
AAAGTATGAATGTTTGAGGTCACTGTTTTTAATCTTTCATATTTCCAACAGAACTAAAAATTGAGATCCTTCTCTGACACTTGTCCTCTCCCAAGCTGGGCTTCAAGGGTACAACGTGGTCTTCATTGAGCTGCCACTTGTGTAGCAGCTTGCAGTTAGAGGAGACTTTCCAAGTGTTTGGAGGTGTGACGAGAAGACAGCAGGGAAAGAAAGACAATACTCAAGAAAAGGAGAGGACCCCAAGGATGGGAGCAGGATCTGAATTTTTATTAGCAAGACTAAACACTCCCAATGTCCCCCTAACTCAGCAGAAGTGCAAACCTTACTTTGATTCTATGCTCTTGCAACCCAGACTATCTGCCAGCCACTTATTTTTTTAATTTTTTAAATTTTATTTAAAGAGAAGAAAGAAAAACAAAACAAAACAAAACAGAATAAAGGGTAGCAACAATACAGAATTCCAAGGAAAAAAGGAAAAGAACAACACCAAAAATCCTAAGAGATTGTTACTTGGCAAATTACATACTGACTCCTTGGAAATAGTTGTTCAAATTATAAAGTTAAAACATGTAAAGTAAACATTCAGACAGTGAGTCTGTTAACAGTTCTGTTCCATAATCTGACAAAAAACAGCAATATGGTCATCCATCTTACCTACTCAAATATTCATGCAATTATATCAAAAGGGTAAAATTAAACACAACAAAACAGAACAAAGCAAATCACAAGAAAGCAATGTAAGGGACATAAATTCCAAAACTAGACAATCAGAGATATTCACTCTCTATCATATTGACTCTTGTTTTCTTCCAAATAGTTGTCCATATTGTCACATACAGGGAATTCACATGAAACAACATAGTATGGAATTGATCTGAGCAGGACAAAGAGGGCATTTCAGGTCTTCAAGACCAGACAATAGAGAAGCCAAGAATGGCTGTCATAGTGTCTCTCATTCTCCTAAATACAGCTGTCCATATCTTCATGTGTGTTGAACTTAAGCAAAACAAAACAAGCTAAAATCACTTTGAACAAAGAGTGATAGTTTTGCTGGATTTCACATCATGACATTATGGAATCAGCACTGGGTACTGTAGTGTCTTTTTCTTCAAAGTAGTTGTTCATTTCAACAAATGTTATATAGTTGGTTCTCGTAAACTGTTTATAAGCTCTACACATGCATGAGTCTCTAAATGTATATCTATGCTTTCTGTATTAGAGGGAAAACAAAACAAAGCAAGATAAAACAAAACAATTCCTAGAAAAGCATGAAGCAAAAAAGTCATATATAACCACAATACAAGGTGATCTACAATCGTTACCATGATGTCTCAGCAGTATACAACAACATTAATAAAAACAAAGCATTGGAGACATTATAAGACTTCAAAAGCAAGTAATAATCAAACCAGAGTGGGTACCTTAATGAATCTTGTCATCTTCAGTGTAGTTGCCTATACTCTTAGACTTGATGCTATCAATCATAACAGATTTAAATAAAACCACTTAATACAAAGTAGCAATCTAACAACCCAGATTCAAATAAGATCAGTCATAATAAGACAGTATAAGTTATAAAGGGCTTCAGATTAATTAGGGATGATTAACATAATATGTCCTTCTATTTTTTGAATAGCTGACCATGTCCTGAAATCTAGTGTAAGTAGACAAACTGGAACAGCATGTAATCCATCTAAGCAGAGTGATGAGAATAATGTAAATTTTAAATCTTGTCACCCAATTAACAATATCCTCTGCCTCCCTTTTTTAGAAAATTCCTCCCCTTTCATTCCCATAGGGTGCACTGCTTGTTTTGGGTCCCACTGCCTCCCTATGTAGAGCATCTCAATGGACCCTATCTCCTGATCTACTCTGCCTGTGTTTCTCTCTGTTAATATTTCAAGGCCATCTATGCTAGAGATTACAGCCAATCTTCTCACGCTATTCTGTTTTCCTGCCATTGGTTGTCTATTTTTCTGTTCCACTCCACTGTCTGCCCCGTTCACTGAGGCCTCTCTGCCACTGTTCCTGAAATGCTCATATTCTTGTTCTCTCTCTCTCTAAAATATCCTTCAGTATTTTTTGTAGGGTTGGGTTGGTAGTCACAAATTCTCCAAGTTCCTCTTTGTCATGGAAGCATCTTGTTTCTCCATTAATTTCTAGAGAGAGTTTTGCAGGATACATCAATCTGGGCTGGAGCTTGTTCTCCTTCAGGGCTTGAATTACTTCACTACAAGCTCTTCTTGACCTGATGATCTGTGTCAAGAAGTCTGCCGTGATTTTGATGGGTTTTCCTTTATAGGTGATCTGTTTCTTTTCTCTGATGGCTTTTAATATTCTGTTTTTATATTGAATTTCTGGGATCTTGATTATTATGTGTCTAGGTGTAGCTCTGTTTTGGTTGTAGGTGGCTGGAGTTCTGTATGCTTCATACTTCTGCATATCATTTCCTTTTTCTATGCTTGGGAAATTTTCCTTAATGATTTCTGTGAATAGCCTTTGCAATTCCTCTGTTTTGACTCCTGCTTCTTTATTCACATGCTTTGTTCTTCAGTTATTGATACTCTTGTCATCCTCTAGCCCTCCCAATTGCTAATGCCTGCTCCCTTGTTATTTTTAAGAGATCTTCCCTTTCATGATCACACATTACAAGCCTGTGTTCAATTTTTGATAGTCTATCTTTGGTTTCTTTCAAGCGGTTTTGCCAGTTTTCTATGGAGTCTTTAGTTTCCTGATAATCTCTTTGAATCTGCTTCATGAATTCTAGGTTTTTCTTGTTTTCTTCATTAAACATTTCTCTCCTTTTGTGTTCCTCCATTCTTCTGTCTGTGTCTTCTTGAGAGGTGCCCAGTCTTTCTTTTATTAATCTACTTATCTCTTGTTTAATTTGAATTAATATTTCAGTTTTCATCCCACTTATGAGGTCCTGAAGATATCTCTTTATATCCACTAATGCTGTGTTTATGTTGCATTTTTGCTGCCCTCAATGTCTTTTGTATTTACCTCTCCTGGATCAGGGTTGGGGGCTGGGGTTTTTTTCTTATTTCTCCCTCTCATCATGTTTTTGGTTCCTTCCATACAAGTGT
>PVJX010043330.1:0-13735 GCA_004027295.1 Dolichotis patagonum
CGTTGTCTTCACAATAGTTGTTCTTCTACTAGGTACAGCAAAATCAAAGAAATACACAACATTATAGAACACATCAACACAGAGTATTGAATAGAGCAACACCGTTAATCAGGACAAAGCAAAACGGCAATAAAAATATCTGCCTTCAGAGATAGTAGAAGGAAACTCCCCCGACTTGCTGTACCAAATATGGTCACCTCCTAAGAGATACCCAGATCCCTGGATCCCAATTGTTAACGGGGGTGAAGGGGTGGGGGTGTGGGGGGGTGTGGGGTGTGGTATGTTTGATTCTAAGCCCGTGCCCCAGTAGGCAGCAGGCTGGTTACTGGTTGGCTCGGCCCCCTAAGTTCCAGCATGGTGCGGATCTCAGGAAACGCTCTTGCTTCTTGTTTCCCCGCCCTGGGGTGGCCGCGGCTCCCCAGACCACAGTCACTTCCCAGGGCAGCTGGCTGCTTACTGGTTGGCTCGTAAGTTCCAGCACGGCGCGGATCATCTATCTCTCTTATAAGGCCAGTATTAAACACTTAGTGTGGATAACATAGGAACATATTTTGAATTTGTGTGCTTTTCTTAAAATTTTTGTGATTAGTTTTCCCTTTGAAGTAGATTGACATGATTAAAATATTTAACATTGTTAGCCCTGTTAGTCTTGCCTTTTTTTTTTATTACTGTCATTTATCTAATTTTGGGCTTTCAGTTTTGCTATAAAATTTACTAAGTTACATAAAAAAAGTGTATTTGTTTTTAACTGGAAGGAATATAAATAGTTTCAGCAAATCCTTTAAGAATATTCTTTAATATGTACTTACTGCTTTAATAAGTTACACTATTAATAATTACTTAATCAAACTGAACTGAGCTTTGATTACTAAATATCAGACAGTGCTAGGGTTCCCTCCCTAAAATTACTTTTTGTGTTCTCATCCCACAGATCTTCTCTTACTGACTTGTTATTTCATCTGCCTAAAACGTAGAGATGCATAAAACAACAGAAAGACAGGTAGAAAAACCCTTCTCCCTTTTTTGTGATGCTAGGGATCAAATTCAAGGCCTCACTGATAGGTTTTTCCTTGGCACAGCAGAGAAGCAGGGAGAAGAAAAGGCTCTGAGGGCTGCAATAGAGTGCAGAATCCCCTGGGGCACACAAAGAAGCAGCCAGCTTTTATTCAGTTTGACAGGTGGTGGAGTTTGAAGGTGGGGCAGAGTGATGTTTTAACAGCTGATTGGGGGAATGTTGACACCCGAGGGAAAGGCAGGGAGTTCAGTTTTTGGGTTTGCAGCATTTGTTGTTGGTTGATTTATTATCTTGGTGATTCTTTCTAGGGTGAGATGAAATCTCAGTGTTGTTTTAATTTGCATTTCCTGAATGACCATGGATGTTGAACATTTTTTCATATTTATTTACCATTTGTATTTCTTTATCTGAGAACTGTGTATTCATCTCGGATGCCCATTTTTGGATTGGGTTCTTGAATTTTGGTGGCCTGATTTTTTAAAATTCTTTATGTGTTTTAAATAGAAGTCCTTTGTCTGAGGGACAGTTGACTAAGATATTTTCCCAATTCATGGGTTTTCTTTTCACTCTGTTGGAGATTACTTTTGATATGCAAAAGGTTTTTAATAAGATGAGATCCCAGTTGTTGATTCTGGGAAGTATTTCACATGTGGTTTGATTTTTGTTCGTGAATTCTCTGCCTACTCCTATGTCATCAAGATTTCTCCCTACTTTGTCTTCCAGTAGATTTAGTGTTTCTGTTTTACTATTTAGATCTTTGATCTATTTTGACTTTAGTTTAGTACATGGCAATAGGCATGAGTCTAGTTTCAGTCTTGGGCATGTGGAAAGCCAGTTTTTCCAGCACCACTTATTAAAGAGGCCATCTTTTTTCCAGTGAGCAAGTTTAGCTCCTTTGTCAAAGATGAGGTGGCTAAGTGTTTGTAGTTTTGGCTGTACCTTCTAATCTGTTCCACTGATCTGCATGTCTGTTTTTATTCCAGTACCGTGCTGATTTTATCACAGTGGCTTTGTAATATAATTTCAAGTTGGGGATTGTGATGCTCTTGCCTGAATTTTTCTCCAGTGTTGGTGGGAGTGTAGGCTGGTGCAACCAGTGTGGAAATCAGTGTGGAGATTCCTCAAAAAGCTAGGATTAGAGATTCCATTTGACCCAGATATCCTGCTTCTGAACATTTTCCCAGAAGAATTGAAAATATCATACCACAGTGATATATGTGCACCCATGTTTATAGCAACACAATTTGTAATAGCCAAACTTTGGAAACATCCCAAGTGCCCATCAATCAAGAAATGGATAAAAAAAGATATTGTATCTATAAATAAAGATTGCATTGAGACTTTTATAAGTAAATGGACGTGACTTGAGACCACACTCATAAGTTAAATAAATCAAATTCACATGTGTAAATACCATATTGTCTCCCTAGTGTAAGAAACTGGAAAAATATGTGTGATCCAAAGTCTACAATAAATACTGTGTAAGGGTAAGAAACTGCTCAAAGAGGAAATTGGGATAATTGGGATAGGGGAAAGGAAGAAAGAATGAAGGGAAATGAAAAAGACAAATTTGTGTATATATACATAAGACAGCTAACATGGCTATACTACTAATTGTATTAGTTATTGGAAAAGAACAGTTAATACTCATACTAGATCAGTTTTACAGGTCTGTATCTGTTAATTAAGCAACCCTTTTGAAGGTAACAATATGCAGTTACAACCAGTCAAATTCCTATCATCGTATTTCATAAACCTATACTGCTATTGTGTTGGGGTTGTTATTGTTTGTCTCTTTTGCTTTTTGTTTTTCTTTTCTGTGTTTTTCTTTCTCTTAAAAAAGGAATAAAATTTAAAGTGAATAAAAAAAACTGGAGGGGGTTTGAAGGAAGAAGGCGGAAGTCAGTGTTGAAGGGAGGTGCTGTCCAGCGCCATGTCGGGCAGCCGCCACACTGAACCTGGCAACACTTCACTGGGTGGGACTCACCACTCACACGTATTGGGCAAAGATTGTACCACTGAGCTACTTCTCCAGCCTCTTCTAAACCAGGCTTGCCTTTACAGAGGACTAAGATCCATTTCACACTTTCCCCATTCAAAACAGCCTACTTTTGCTGAGAGAGGCTGAAGAATGAGGGTCCCTGCTGCCTGTTGACTACTTGTGAAGCCCTAGTGATGACCGCTTAGGCTGATCTACTGGGAGAGCTCCAGTTATTTCAAGACAGTTGGGAAAGTATGAAAAATAGTCTCATCAAACTTAATTTTCATTTTTGTAAAATAGATATTCTACAGCATTGCTTAGTGACGGGACTCGTGTGTATATGTGTGTGTATGTGTGCATGTACACATGTGTACAAGGGCTGGGACACATGTGAATGTACAGTATTAGGTGAGTTAGGTGTTGGAGGAATTTTACAATTAAAGAATCTCTGATGTACTAGTGTACCTATCCAAAGGGAGAGTTTAATTGGATGACCACTAAATGTGCCTTCTAGCTAGAAAATTCAATAAAGTTGAGTCAGTCACATAAACAACTTTCTTGTGATTTCTGTTGCCAGGTGGCTCTTTGCCAGCAACATTCAGCAGCGGTACCCATTGTTCGGCCAGTTGTTGGGTATCAGTGCCCTCAGTGGTATACTTTGTCACCCCATAGCCTGCTCTTAAAGTACTTATTGCAAACATTACCATGAGGCAGATTATTAAGTCAAATTAACAACAATTATACAGGCCAGTGTCTGCCTTCCAAAGAGTTGACATATCAAGGCAAAGTTTCAAGGAGCCAGCGTCACCTGAGACCAGAGGGGAACTAATTTGCTACACCTGTGTATGTGTTGGTAATGCAATCACAGCCCTGGGCTTAAATATTAAACAATTAGTGGAATAATGGTATTGTCACTGATCTGAATACCAACTGTGTTTCTGCTAGTGTGTAGTAGATTGCCTGCAAATATTGTGCCTTTGTCTATTTGGGCTGCTCTATTTGGGCTGACAATATACTATAAATAGGATAGATTAATAGACAACAGAAATTTATTTCTCAGAGCACCAGAAGCTGAGAAAGCCCTAATGAAAAGGCAGACATTTATTCTCTGGTTTAGGTCCCTTCCTGGTTCATAGATGAACATCTTTCACCGTGACCTTGCATGGTGGAAGGGGTAAGGTAACTCTGGGGCCTCTTTCATGTAAAAGGACTAATCCCTTTCCTAAGAGCTCCACTCTTATGACCTGATCACCTTCCAGAGGCTCTACCTCCTCATACCATCCTGTTGGGATGATTAGGTTTCAGTATCTGAATTTTGGAGGGACACAAACACTTAGACCAAAACACATAGCTGCCCACAATTCTTTCTATTCCTGCATATGCATGTGGTTTTTTGGTCAAGAGACTGAATCTGTCTTTACTTCCCAGAATCTGGTTGATGCCATGGTCTGCTTTTATCACTAAGATGTGGAAGAAACAATGCCTTGTGACTTCTGGGCCGCCTTACCAGCATTTGTTAGTTGTTGATTTCCCGATGGTAGCCATTCTTTCTGGAGTGAGGTAGAATTTCAGTGTTATTTTAATTTGCATTTCTGGAATGACTAGTGATGTTGAACATTTTTTCTTGTATTTATTTTCTGTTTGTACTTCTTCATGTGAGAAGTGTCGGTTCATTTCAGATACCTTTTTTTGGACTCTGTCTTTAAATCTGGAGGGTCTGGCTTTTTAAAGTTCTTTATATATTCTTAATATTAGTCCTTTGAGGAGTAGCTGGTAAAAAATTCTTTCCCATTTTGTAGGTTGTCTCTTTACTGTGTTGTCTGTGGTTTCTGTTGCTGTGCAAAAATATTTTAATTTGATGTGATCCCAGTTGTTGATTCACTGTAATATTTCTTGCATAATGATGGTTTTGTTTATAAAGTCTTTGCCTATACTTATGTCTTCAAGAGTTTTACCTATTCTATCTTCCAGCAGATTAAGGGGAATTTTTTTTGTATTTAGATCTTTGGTCTGTTTCAATTTTAGTTTAGTGCATGGTGAAAGGTATGGGTCTTGGGTCCCTCTGCAGCAGTTGGAAAGCTGGTTTACTCAGGACCACTTATCAAGGAGGCTATCTTTCTTTTTGTGAAGGTGTGTGACCCCCTTTTCAAAGATAAGTTGGCTGAGTGTGCTTGGAGTTGTTTCTGTATCTTCTATTTCCCATGGATCCATGGGTCTGTTCTTTTGACAGTACCACAGCTGTTTCTGTCAAGGTAGGAGAGAGAGGTCTTCTTGATTGTTTCAGCTCAGGCAAGTCCCTGCCTGCAGTTTGTGGCAGACAGGAAGAACTGCCCAGCTAGTCCAGGCATCCACAGAATTGTAAGTAATTACAAATTGATATTTTAAGCCACTCAATTAGGGGTATTTGTTACATGGCAGTAGGTAGCTAAAATACTTTATATGTGTCTTGAGTAAGTGAAATGGTTACTTCAAACCTTAGTTTTTTAAATTTGGAAAATGGAGAAGATACTTGCCTCTCATTGTTGTCATGGTGACTAACTAATAAGTTGGTAAAAGTAAATATTCTGGGTAAACTTTAAATTGAATTTAAAATGATAGTTTCTCTTGTATTATTTTGTCTTTTATCTCCTCAAAAGGAATCTCTTGCTTTACTTTGGAACCTTTGGTTAGCAGTACAAGGGAAGTTATGTCCCATAGAAAATATGTATGTGAAGAAGTACAATCTCAGGCCACTGATTTAGCTCTGCAATGCAAGCACTTGCCTGGCAAGTGTGAGGTTGTGAGTTCGATCCCCGGTACCAAACAAACAAACAAACAAAAAACACCCCAAAAAACAAAACAAAACAATCTCAGTTGGGTCAGGATATTTAAACTATTTTTATTGGTGTTATTTTCTCTGCTTTCAGCCCTTTTTTTTTTTTTGTGCTGGAAATCCATCTCAGGATCTTGCACTGGCTAGGCAGGTGCTTTGCTGCTGAGCTGTAACCCCAGCTGCTTTCAGCCTTTTAGAAAAATAATTGTATGTGTGTATATGTTCATATATGTACCTGTGTTTATTTTAAAATATGGATACATTTCAATGTTTGGTTGAGAAGAGGGTCTCTAAATTACTTCCAAAGACCATGCAAATAAAATGGTTTGACATAGAGTGTAAACTTTGCTTTTGCTGGGCATGGTGGCACACGCCTGTGATCCCAGCACTCAAGAGGCTGAGGCAGTAGGATCACTGTGCAATGTGAGTTCGAAGCCAGCCTGGGCTACATAGTACACTCAAGGTCAGCCTGAACTACACAGTGAGATCCTGTCTCAAAAAGAAAAAAAAAAAAGAAAGAAAAGACAAGAGAAAACTTTCTCTGCTTTTAAATATGATGCTGAAGTACATAAAAGTAAAACATGTAGAACAGTATCTGAAGTGAAATGAGTACTTAATAAGTATTTTTGATCTTAGAAGAAAGTTATATCCCCTTTCTATATTTTCTCCACTCCCAGGATTCCCATCCCCTCCAAGCCCTCCGAGACAGTCTACATCAGGCACCACTTGTGCATCCCCAACTTCCTAATGTAGTGGGCTTCACCAGGAGGCTGAAGAAGGGTGAAGGGTAAAGTGTGTCACCAAGGTTGTTAGGAGTAGGACACTAAAATGGGGATTCCCAATTTGCTTTCCTGCATTCTACTTCAGAGGTGCAAACTATATGGCTATGTGTGCTAGTCTGGGAAAGAAAAGTACACAATAATGGAAAGAAAAAAAGCATAAGAACAAAAGAAACAGTAAGTATTTGAGTGAGACAGTGAAGGGGGGAAAATGAAAAGAATGCAGGGATTGTGTTTAGAAAGGACAAATCAAACCTACAGGATCCTAGATTAATGTATTTGGCATAAAAGGAGGACTTTCATGTCCTCTTCCAGAATAGAGAGGTGAGTCTTTGTGAAAGCATTTCAGGAATTTCCATCCCATAGCCCTCACCAGAGAGGCTGCTGGGGAGCTACAGAAACCATTTCCAGAGACCTACATTTTCTTGCATGCATGTACATGTGTGCTGCAAAAGAGGCTGTTCAAAGAGGAACTGCTTTAAAATGTTTATGAAAAGGAGCCCAGAAACAGCTCTTGAAAGGAAAACGGATATTGTGAACTACTCTATAAGCGCTTCTTAGTGCAGCATATGCTGTGAGAACATCTGTGAAACTGCTTCAGATGCATGCTGGGTCCCATAAGGGTCATGATAAGCAAACGATCCTCACCAAAATGCTTTGTCTCCTCGGGTTCTTGCACATTTCCACTCATCATGCTGCCAGGCTTTTGGACACCATATCAGTCAAAGATGGCTATATTTGCCAAAAGAACCATTGCAGGCTGCCAGGTCTGTACTAGGCCAGGCCCTCACCAGTCAAGGTCCATGGCTAACTCAATGGCAGCTGGTGGGGCTGCCTTTATCCTCCTCCCAGAGATTCCTCAGCAGCTGTGGCCTTTCAGCATCTTAGAGGCAATTCTCTAGGTTTATATTCATAAACTAACTCAAGGTAAATTACTAGTAACAAGATAACATTTAATGTTATTTCTTTTCCCCAACTCATGTTTGATTTTAATTGTGAAATTCTACTCAACACCAGGAAAGAGTATAATGAAGCAATTCCATTCATAGGGAATTAAGGGAGGGTTGCACAGGGAAAGAGCATTCCACTGTCCATGAAATCACATCTTTAAAAAAATTTTGCCTACCATGCCTTTGGTTTGATTCTAGATACTGTAGAAAGTATTTTTTTCAGTAAAACATTGGCCATGTATTTTTCAAATTGTACATATTAAACACACATTACTTTTATAAAGGTGAACGTAATTCTTTTAAAGTCGTATTCCAAACGCAGCCACATCCTACTTCATCTACATGTGAGACCAGCTGGTCCTGCCCATCTGAGAAGTGTTTTTCTTCCTTGTCTCATGCAGGACTAACACATTGGAAAAAATATTTCTAATATGATAATATACATACTTTAAAAATCATATGGCATTTGTGATTAGAAGATATTGCTAGTATTAGTTAGATATTACCAAACAGGTAAGTTTATGCCTACATTTTATCTTCTTTCACTTCCCAAACCCACATGTGGACTGTTCTGGTATTTACAAATTATAAATCATAGGCAGTTTTACCTCAGAACCTACTTCACAAGTGCTTTGAATATAAGTGCTTCTCTTTTCTTGTTCTGCTGTAGCCCGTTCTACTTCCCTCAAAGAAAAAAGGAATTTCAAATAACCCGGCTCTCCTTGTATCCCTTTATCTTTGATGAGACCTTGCAGAAGTCATCATGGCGGCCACGTAGCCTTGGCTGAGGAAGCACCCAGGCAGTGTCTTACCGGGAGTACCAGGAGTACAGTGTCTCACTGTGGAAGGTAGGGCGGGAAACACCCTTTCTCAGTTCCCAGTTATGTTTTAAATCCCTCCTATCACTATATTGGTTTCATTTTATCCTTATTCTTTCTTCCATGCCCCAGCTACCTATTATGTTTTTCACACATACAGGAAGACCTTTATTAGAACATTCTTCAGCCTTTTATCTTCTCCAGGCTAAGTAAGCTGCTTCTTTCAGCTTTCCACAAAGATCTATTCTCCAGCTTTTAAAATTAGCTGTTTTTCTCTTACTTAAATCCCTGGTGCTGATGAATATCAAATTAGTTTCTAGTAAGGGTCTGCCCTGACCCGAATGTGTTTGCACAGCTGATTAGCTCATGAGTCCTTTGGGCTATTTTATTCCCAGAAAGAGACAAGCTGGCCCTCTGTAGGGTTTTCTGGACACTGATGACTGAAGGTTAGAGTAATTCAGAGTACCAGTTACATTTTGCATGTATGCATTTTGTGTGTGTGTGTGTGTGTGTAGTGCATTAATTAAAAATTGAATCTATACTGTAAGCCTTCCTCACAGAGAGGAATAAATCAGGTACAAGATTGAAAAGATTATAATTCAATGTTACGCTTTTATTCATGGAGATGTTTTGGAGACTTCTTGAAAGATCATCCTTCCTCAGTTTTAGGCTCCTTCTTCCCTGTTATCCTTTGAATTCTAAGGCTGTTACGGTACTTACTTTGTTAAAGTTATGATTTTATAATGCCAGAATAAATATTAGAGAAGCAAATCTAAATGTACAGAAACAGGCTGCTTATTTTTACTAGCCATACAAAAGCTAAGGCTTTAAAAAACGAACTGGGGTGTTACAAATCGCAGCTGAAGATAGTACATCAAATCTGAAGATGAGGCTCGAGGGGTCATTGTATCTGCCACTGTCTTTCTGTATTAGGAGGGTCTGTCTGTCCAGGGAAACATTTATTAATTCCCTTTCACTTGGAGACTTCACTGCTTTTCTTTGCTATTTAGACTGTATTCCTGTGTTTGGTTTTACTTAAGTTTAATATTTAGGCAAAATGTTTACCCTAGAAAGATTTTTCTGGTACAAAGCCAGTTGTGTCTGAAACCATGATCTCTTCACAATTTATGTATCCTCACCAGACTCACAGCTCATCCACATGTGTTCTTCCTTCAAAAATTATGGGCCAGGAGAAAAAAGGAAAGGCAGGGACCCACTGACCCAACCAACAGTGCAGTGCCCGCCCACCCTGTGGGAGCTCCATCTCTGGGAAAAGGACTCTAAGTCTTGCATAATTAAAAACTTTTGGAATCTAAGACAGAAAAATGCTATTGTGGGATGTAATGTGTGTTCTGTACTTGATTTACAGTGGCAATGAATCTACATTTCAATGCTATTGCAAGGTAGTTCTTATTTTCCTTCTTATTCATAGTCCCCTTTCCCAATCCCTGTTGCTTGCACAAACAGTGGCCAGATTCAAGCCCACTGATCTTCTGAAGAAAGTCAGAAAGTCCCTCCACTTTTTTCTCCTTTAAATCATGGTATTACTATGTTACTCCCACTGGCCTCAACCTCTTTGGTCAAGTTATCCCCTTGCCTCAACCTCCCACGTAGCTGGAACTATTTGCTGGCTGATTTCCAGTGATTGCCCAGGAATGGGACAACTGATCCTGTGTCTCAAGGTGCTCTCCCTCAGTCAGCAACTAAATTAACCACTTTCTTGTTGCTGAGGCAAAATAACCAACACACATAATTAAAGAGAAGAGGTTTACCTGGGTCACAGTTTCCAGTAGGTTCAGTCCATAATTGGCTGGCTTCCAGGCAGGAACAGAATGGTGGAGGGGTTGGTGGAGGATAACTACTCCCAAGGCAGCCAGCATGCAGAGAGTGAAGGAAGGAGCTGGTCATGAGAATATAATCTTCTTCGTCTTCATCTTTGTCTTCATCTTTGTCTTCATCTTCTTCTTCTTCTTCTTCATCTTTCTCTTTGTCTTTTTTGTCATCTTCTTTTTGTACTGGGGATTGAACTCAGAACCTTGCACTTGTCAGACAGGTGCTTAATAATCTTTAAGTCGCCCCCTATGACCTGCCCTTCTGACCAGGCCACTCCTCCTGCCAAACATGAGGCCTTTGGGGGATAGTTTATATCTAAGCCATAATAGCCACCCTGTGGTAGTTCAGACACTGCTTGACCTTAGATTCAAACATAGATGTCCCACTTGCTGAACACTCTCAGAGGTATTATCATGTATCTTTGAGAGAGCAGATGTGGAAAGGCAAATGTGAAGAGGATGTATTTATCTGAGTTCTAGGCAACTTAATAGTATTTCACTTTTACAAAAAAGATACATCTTTTTAAAAATCCTTAGGGAATGAGCCAACTGTGAGAGAAAGTCAAAATCTGTCCATGTGGAACATGTGGTCTTCCTCTTCTGTCAAAGGAGGTAGTTAGACTAGATGGTTTCTAAGACCTCTTCCAATTCTAAATTAAGCTGTAGAACAATCATAGTGGGACCACATTATACCTAGATACCTGCGAAAACTCGAAGAGACAGGGTCGGTTGACGGTGAAGAAAGGAGGGGCAGGGCCTTGGCCCAGTTACTAGATATTATATATTACATTCACAAGACTCCCTCCTTGGAGCCTGAACCCCACTGAGACTCAGACATAGAAGGTTGCCTTAGCTTGTCTGAAAACAGGACAGAAACTGAGTCCAAGATTATATTCTCCAGGCTGTAGGGACTGGAAGTGCCTGGGCTGTGTCTAAGCTACTGGTTTGTGGTCATTAGAAAAATTGTAAGAGAATGCATGTGCGATAACACGTGTACAACTCTATCCTTTACTACCTATGTCCTTGGATAAGTCACGTAAAGGTACTGTTTCTTCATCTATAGAAAAACTTCTACAGAGCTATAGGGATAAATGACATAAATAGTGTAAAGGGCACTTCTATTATTATTATTGTCAATATTGTTATTAACATTGTCAGGTAGGTCATTGACCTAGAGTACAATTCTAGGCCTTCAATATGGAGAATTGTAATAATAAGTAGCCTGAAAGAGTTGTACTTGTTGATGAACAGAAGAAGCCTTTTCTTTCTGCATAAATAGCAGAGCCAGGAATCAGAAACAACACTAAGGCAAGAAAGAGACATGTGGGCTTTGCATCCTGGTGATGAAAGTAGACATTGGTTTGGAGACTCAGTGCCATGTAAGGGGCTCCCCACACCCCCTTGCCTTAATTGTCCTCGAGCTTACATGTTCTAAATGTAGACTGTACAGCTGTTACTCAAATAAATCTAGGTTCTGCATGACCCAGTCTTCCTTCTTTCCTTCTCAAAGAAGCTCAGTTCACTAGCTCTTAAAGGACATTGGAGGAGAGCCAATTCAGGACCTATGATATGGGTTTTAGTAACCCATATCTCTCTTTCTGTCACTACTCCAGTAACTTTCTCTTCCCATTCTTCACTTTTCACCTTTCTTCCTCTTTCTTTTGTTTTCCTTTTGTTTGTTCCTCCCTTCCTTCTCTTCCTTCCTCTTTTCCTCCTTTCCTCTCTATCCCCTCACCCCATCTCCCTTTCTCCTTTCTTCTTCTTATCTCTCATTCTATCTCTCCTTCTATTTCTTCTTTACTTATTTCTCCTTCCTTTCTTTAAACAAATACATGTAGAGTGCCTACAAAGCATCATCACTGAGAATCCAGAGACAAATAAAATGTGATATTTGCCATGGAAACACTTAGTTGAGGAGATAGAGAATTAAATGAACTACACTATAGCCTACGCTAAGTATCAATAGTAAACACGAGATTAAGGTGTTGTGAGTTCAACTGAGGATGGAAGGAAGTCAAAGGAAGTTGGGGAAGGTTGAAATGAAGATAGATAGAAAAGAGGAGACGAGGTAATGGAGGCAAGGTTAGCAGCACATGCAAAGGCTCAGAGATGAGAGATGTGGACAGAAGGTATAGCTGAGACATGAGAGTGTATCAAGGCCAGCTATCCAAGGTTCTCAGATTCTGAAAGAACCTGTCCCTTTTCCAAAGGTCAGTGGGTGTCTATTTAGGAATTTGAGACAGAAGATTGAAAAATTCAGAGTTGCCTTTAATAAAGAACACTGAAGTTTTAGTGAGGAGAAATGCCAGACTGAAAATAGATCAGTAAGGGGACTGTCCCAGGAACTGAGTGAGACAAAATGAGGCAGCAGCAACGATGGCCTGTATGTAAGAAAATGACCACAAAGAGCAACAGCGAACATTTGGTAAGCAGCTTTAGTACTAGCCTTTTGCTAAGCACTATCCATCATTATTTTTGGCCTCTAGCAAAGGTCCTGTGAGGTAGACACAATTATTGCCCCTTTTTGATAACTGTGGATACAGAGTTTCAAAGCACTTGAATTTGTGGAATAACAGTAGTCACAACCTAGGATTTTGCCTTCTCATCTGTCATCATTAGCATGGATCCGGAGCAGAAACGGTGTAAATGCCCATTGGATTTTCCATTCTAGTCCTGTCAGTTATAAAGTAGCTCAGGATTCTGAAAGACCTTCTGTGTCTATCATATTACATTCACCACTGTCTTACCCATGGTATTTTTTTAAAATCTAGCAAGAGTTTCTTTGTCATATTCATTCATAGCTCTGTGTCTTGTTCAAATGCTATTTCTCTTTCCTCTCCAAACTATGTCTACTTTTATAGCACTGACCCTTGTTTCAAGTCCCCATATGTCTCATTGCCTCCACGAGACCCTCCCCTTCACTGGGGGGACCACTTGAATGCACAATTTATGTGCGCCTCAGTGGAACCTCATGATGTGCCTGCTGTCACTACCAGCTTGCTCTCCCACCACGGGCTTTGGCCCACATGACTGGTCAGTCACCTGAGCTTTTTATAGCAAGTTAAACATTGGAAGCCTTTCCATCTGATCCCTTGGAGTTTTCAACCTGTTCTTTTTCTTTCCTTGTATTGTTTCCTTAGCTCAGACACTGATCTTATACTGTAAAAAGCCCACTCAGAGCAGTTCTTGGATTATAAAGATTATGTTGCTAGTGTACTTTGGTTTTAGGAACTGTCATCTTAGAAGACCCTACAGTGGGTCACCTTCCAGCGAGGAAAGCCTGCTTCAGGAATTTCTAGTCAGGGTATTATGGTTAAAACATGAAGTGTCTCCCAAAGACTCATGTATTAAAAATATGATCCCTAATTCAGCAGTATTCAGAGGCAATACCTAGAGAGATGATTGGATCATGAAGGCACTGTCTACATCAGTGGGTTAGTCCCTTGATGAGTTCACGGCTCAATGGCCTTAATGGGAGCTAAGGCCTAATTAGGTGTAGTGGGTTACTGGGGTGTAACTTTGAAGGCTATTTCTTGTCTCAGGTCTTT
>PVJX010043331.1:0-13726 GCA_004027295.1 Dolichotis patagonum
CAGTGGGGAAGGGCAAAGGGAAGCGGGAGATGGTGGAGGGAGATGATGAGGAAGAAGGGGTGGGAGAGTCGGAGAGCGGGAAAAAGGGAATTGACAGGCAGAGAAAGGAGGCATAGGAGTAGGAAGTGGGGAGGAGAAAATGGGAGGGAAGAGAAAGATGTAGAGGAGGTTAAAGATACAGGAAGAGCAACAGCGAGAGCGAGAATAAGAGAGACTGCCTCAACTGTCAGGAATAAAAATTGCAATTGGGAACACATTCTTGTAAACCAATGCCCAATTCCCAAAAGAACCAGTTTCAGATACCTTACAGTGAGGCTGAAGTCTTTAGCAGATTGGCTTGGACAAAGGTGATAAATGGACAGGACCACTGTGGACATTACAGAGAACTGCCGGGAGTAGCCTTGGCATGGTGGGTATAGAAGAGACAAATCTGTACCTGAGCAGGAAGCAGGGTGTCTTAGACTCTGTTTTCAGGGATGCGGAACGCATTGGGTGCACCAGGTGTTATTTTACCATTTTTTCCAGAGCCTATCCGGGGTAATGAAGGCAGCAGTCCCTTCAGGTGAGCTTTACAGAAACAACTACTCAGCACATTTTATCACCCAGAACTGGGAAGGTAACCCTGAGTCTGCTCATCCTTTATATTGTCACATTCTTTTAAAGAGGAGCAACTAGTTGCAGTTTACCAAAAGGTCCTTTTAATTAGATCGCATTGCATGGGATTTTCCAGACCTCAAGTGAGCAATAGTTTTGTGAGAGATTACATACAACAAGAATAGAATAGATGGTTTCTCTATTCTATATTCAGGCAGGGCATAAAGAACTTGTGTCTTGACAGCAATTTTGGAAGTCTGAGTTGTCACCAGGTTGAGAGGGCAACTGTACACTGAAAAATGAGCAGTTTTAAAGAGTAGGCGTGATTGCTTTACACTTATGTTTCTTTTTATACAATAATATGGCTTCTATTTTATAATTATTTTGAATTTAAAAAGTTAGAGATTGCAGTGCTAGATAATTTTGTCTGGGATCAAAATAATATTAACTCCTGTCAATCTAAATTTTGGAGAACTTTCCTACCCTTCACGATCTATGTTGTATATGCCTTTCATGCCTCATTACAAACATAGTTTCCTAAATTCAAATGGAAAAAAGATCAATTTAAAATTATCCTAAGTTTAGGCAACAGATAGGAGGTGCAATTGGAGCCCCACCTCCAATTTTCTCCCACCCAATTTGTAGCACTATCACCATGAGATGTAGTCTTCCCCTTTAATTCATTTTTTCTCGGGATTATGAAATGAATCTCAGTTGGTATAAAAGCTTGTGCAGTCAAAGAAAAGAAACAGACAGATTAAGATTACATAAAGAGGAAAGAATGGTAATTGTTCTGACGTCAATTTTATTCAAGCTATTACTTCTAGCCAGTGTTCCCTTAAACCCAACATTACTCCTGTACTGATGATTTATGAAGAATAGAGTCCTTTGCAGGACTGGAGCCCTTTTTCCCTGAATGTTTTCTGTTGTAAGCTTCTACTCTGGAACTGCACCTGCCCAGCTCTTCTCTGTATCCTGCTCAAAAGGCTACATTCTGCTCTCAGTGAAATGGACACTTCCTATGGCCTCTTTCTGAGTAGAACATTCCTGCTCTTAGGGGACCAGGTTCTCCAGCCTGGATGCAAGGCATCTTATGTTCTTCCTCATGAGACAGTGTGGAAATCAACTCTTCTTTGTCTTTCTCTGCTTCATTCCCTCTATTTTTTCATTTTCTTCTAACATTATAGATATTAGTTTTACTAAATGTTTTAAATATATTCTCAGGATGAGTGTGTCAGTCATTTTGCTGAACTCCTGGAGTTTATGGATTTGCATGACAGTCACAAGGACATCATTAAGTAGGAGGCCTACCGTTGTTGCATGCAGAAATCATATTGTTTTTTTTTACATCATGACGCAAGTAACTTAAGACACAACTGGGAAGAAAAGGCAGGAAATCTTTCTGATTTCTGTATCTATTGCTACATAAAGAGATATGGATGTTTCTGTTACCCATACCTTCTAAGAAGACATATTTCTTAATTTCATCTTTGAATTACTTAACTTCTCAGATAATGGAATGAGTCAATAAAACAAGACAATGGATCCAAGATTTAAATATTAAAACAGAAATACTAAATCTGCAGCAATAAACAGTAGGTAGAAATGTTGAAGACATAGGAGTAGACAGGAATTCTTGAACAAAAATCAAACTACACGAAAATACTTCCCAGAATTAGTAACTGGGATGTCATCTTATTGAACAGTTTTTACACATGAAATAAAATCTTCAACATAGTGAAAAGAAAACCCACAAATTGGGAAAAATCTTAGTCAAGTACCCCTCAGACAAAGGAATTCTATCTAGAATATATAAAGAATAAAGAAAAAAAGCCAGACTCCCAAAATTCAAAGACCCCATCGAAAAATGGGTGTTTGAAATGAACACATATTTTTCAGATACAGAAGCACAAACAGAAAATAAATACATGAAAAAATATTCAGAATCATTGGTCATTAGAGAAATGCAAATTAACACTACATTGAGATTCAATCTCACTACAAAAATTGTGGCCAGGATCAAGGAAAGCACCAATAATAAAGATTGCATAGGTGCTGGGGAAAAATAGAACTCTTCTGCACTGTCAGTGGGAGTGTAGACTGGGGCAACCACTGTGAATATTTTTCTGGAGGTTCCTCAAAACTGGAATTGGAAGTCCCATTTGACCTGACTGTTCCACTTCCGGGCATTTTCCCTGAAGAAATAAAACATTGTACCACAGTGATATATGTGCACCCATGTTTATAGCAGCCCAAGTTTTAATAGTTAAAGATTGGAAACAAAAACAATGCAAAATTCACTTCTTAATAGAGTGTTTATATTTGTGATAACTCTATTTAAATATATGCAAAACTGTGTGGATTGAAATAATTAAACATCTCAAATTTTTAACTGATAGCAACATAATATTTTTCAGGTTACATGAGGCTTGAGTTAGTCAAGAGAGAGACAGTCTGACTGATGGGAAACACTATGGCCCCAAGTGTAAGGTAACTCCTTAATGAAATTGTTGGTATTTGTAAGGACGCCCCCAAAGTATCAATTTCTAGATTTCACTTATTTTGAGTTTCACAGTACAGACAAGTGTTTTCCACCCTCTCTCCATAAACACAGTCAAAAGAGATAAAAGTACAATTACTGTGAGTGCAAAGGCAGGTGGAGTCTGGCTAAGACCCAGCACACTCACATTTAGCTACTCTCTATGTAGCGCTGAGCTCAAGGGGTCTGGCCCGCCTGCAGGTACAGGGGCTTTCTTCAGCATGCTCCTGAACACTGCACGGAATCAGGACTTTATGGAGACTGTCATTATCATCGACTCCTTGTACAAGGGTTTCCAGAAAGGTTTTTCTCTTACACTACGATATTATTATTTCCATTAATTAAAACTCTCATTTTGTGTAAAAATACATTCAACCTGTATTGTTACAGATATGGTGAGTCACTAGCGAGATTTAAGTGTTTTCCATAACACTGTCACTCTTATAGTCCAAGATTACGGTCTGTATGCCTTACAACTCAATTTATGAGTAAAAACACATTCAGAGGCTATTGAATGTTTCTCTATCACTATGAAGACTTGATTTAAATTGAATGATGGGGAGAGAATTCTGTGTTGACTAGAGCCTTTCTGCTGCTTCTCCAACTGCCTTTGAAACTCAGTCCGAATTCTTGCCTCATAGGCAACAGAATTCATAAATTCTCCTCAGGGCACAGGAAACATGAGGCTGCCTGCAGCAATTGAGAAGCCATGGCAAACAGGTATAGGAGGGTATTGTTTAACTGTCCTCTTTCTAAGTTGGGTGCTATGTCCTGTGCAGCCCTGGGTCACCAGTAAGAAGCATTTGGTTTTAGATGAGTTCTGATTGTAGATCTATGGATTTTGAGTTTTGTAATAAGATTCACCTGCCAGAATAATTTAGGAGCATTATGACCAAATAGATGGTAGCTCAAGTCACAAAACACCTACAGCCCCAGGTGGGAGTAGTTGAGGTCTCCTTTGCCAAAATCCAATTACATTTTTTGACTCTTGGCTTTCTTCTGCTATGTGTTAGAGATAGATGCTCCTGCAAAGATGCTTGTGACACTAGGTGGAGTATCTGCTGGTGGTGAGACTGTGAAACATGGGAGCTGACTTGCTGTTAGTAGATGGGGCCTGGTTGAAAGTGACAGGGCTCTGCCAGATTGACCTGAAAGGGTTTACTCTCTCCTGGGCCCTTCCTTTCCTTCCCTCTACTTCCTGTCCTCCACACATTTGTGAGCAGCTATCCTCTGCCATGTCGTTTGTCATGCTGTACATTTTTGAGTCAGTTGATCATGGACTGAAACATGAACTGAAAAATAAAAACCCTTTCACATAAACTAAAAACTGTATGGTATTGTGTCTTAGGGATAAGGAAAGTGACTTCTAAAGTTTATGCCCTCTATTCTTTAATTATTTCCATTGTGTTTTTTGAGCAGTATCTAAAGACTACCTTTATTTTCTATGAGCAACAAAATATATTCAAAATACAAATAAACTCATTGTCAATATAAATAGTAAACAAAAAATTATCTACAATGAAATGGTGCCTTAGATAGCCTTCTTTATTTTTAGTTTAATTATTTATTGATTTATTTTATTAGTGTGTGTGTGTGTGTGTGCGCCGTAATTGATGTTTGTATTCCCAGTGTAAAGTTGCTGTGTGTAAGTGAAACATCACAGTTCCCTTTTTCATCCCCTTTTTTTGCCTTCACTGCTCTGTCGCTCCATCTCCTGACCCACTTCCCACTTGAGAAAGATGTACTGCCTTCCTACCTATATTGTATCTCTTAAGTGAGCCTCATTTATAAAGTGGATTTCAGAGGAGCATCATCTTTCTTTTGGCATATACTATAATCAGATGAGCAATATTTTGTCAAGTTGGTCATAATCTATCTCTGAATATCAAATCACAGGCCTACTCATACTTAGGAACATATAAATCATAGACACCAGAAGGCAAAACTTTTGAAATCATCAGAAGAGAAACATAAAAATGGAGCATATACACAGAGGTTAAAAAAAAGGAAAGATAGCATAGAAAAACTTATAAGGTAAACAGTGAGGATACAAAACACAGAAGTATGTTAGATATGCAGAACATTTTTCAAAAACCCATTTTACCTAGAATTCTGTAACAAGGAAAACTATTCTTCAATGTGAATGGGAATTGTAGGAGATACACCTAGGAGGCACAGTGTCTGCCTGGCAATGTAAGGTCACAGCTTCAATCACCCGAGGAGGAGAGAGAGAGAAAGAGAGAGAGAGAGAGAGAGAGAGAGAGAGAGAGAGAATGAGAAAGTAAAGTTTTGTAGAAAAACAAGGGTAGCTTTTTGCATTATATATGCCTTTCAAGAACTAAACATACACAAATTGGACACGGCAGATGTCAAAGTATCCATATTTATAGACAAAGTGACCCTTTACCTAGAAGATCATAAAACCTCCACCAACATTTTTAATTGAGTAAACAAATTCTAATAAGTGACTAGATGTAATGTCAAAACATGGAAATCAATAGCTTTTTAAACCAAAACAAACCTCCTGAGAAATTAATCAGATGTGAATCTGATTTGTAATAGCTTCAAAAATAGAAATGCCCAGAAAAAAAAATATAATGAAGGAGGTTCAGGTAATCAAGTACAAGATTTTGAAGGAGACACTAGAAGAAGAATAGACATCTAATGACCACACATCAGCAGAACTAAAAATGTTCAATTCAGCATATTGCTGAAAGCAATGTAGAGTTTCACAGCAATCACCATCAAATTACCAATGACGTTTTCACAGGAGCTAAGGATTTCTAAAATTTGGATGGAAACAGAAAAGTGCCAAAATAGCCAATTCAATTCACAGCAAGAAAGTCAATTATATATATATATATATATATATATATATATATATATATATATATCACAACAACATACATCAGAATATATTACAATGATTTAGTAACAAAAAAGCATGATAATGGGAGATAAACAGACAATTCTATAGAAGAGCATAAGGGATACAGAAACAAAACTATGCCACTAAATGAACCTGATTCTAGATAAAGAGAACAAAAACATGTGTCAAAATAAAAAACAAAAAAACAAGTTGTTTAACAAGATGTAACTATGAATTTATGAATGTGCATAAAATTGAAACTAGTTCCCAATGTCTCATGCTGTAGAAAACTCATATCACAATGCATGGAACAATGAAATATAACACCAGACACTGAAAATGCTAGAGGAAAGCTTAGGACATATTCTTCAGAATACAAACACTACCAGTGACTTCCTGCAGGGCACATCAGTAGAGTGGGCAATAAGAACAATGACAAATGGAATTGCACCAAATTAAAATCTGCGGTTCAGGAAAGGAAACAAGAAAAACAATAGATAGCCTGCACAGTAAATTTCTGTCCTGGTGACAAAGCTGAACTCTTAGAAACAAATAGCTCAATTAATAATGGACCAGTTCACTGTCTGATTTCTCAAAAGAAGAAACACAGCCACCACATATACAGAAAAGTATCTAGCTCTGATTCCATCAGAGGAATGCAAACGGAACCTGCACTGAGATTTCATCCACCCCCGCCAAACAGTGTATTAAGAAAAGGAATACAATGCTGATTAGGATGTAGGGGAGATGGGGCCATTCTCAACTCGTAATGCATAGGAAAGTTAGTAAAATCAGTATGGAAATCAGGACAGAGTTCTTAAAAAACTAACATCAGAGAGAATATATGACCCAGCTATCCTACTCCTTGATATAGTCCCAGGATTTTAAATTCAGCTTACATTAGAGATATCCGTATACCCATTATTATTGATCATCAATGTACAACAGCTAAGTTACAGCTCAGTCTATATGTCCATAAACACAAACTGAGCAAAGACACTATGACACATATCCATAATGGAGTATTCACTATTAAGAAGAATGAAGTCACATCATTTGAAGGAAGAGGGATGGCACTGGAAACCATCATGTTAAGTAAAATAAGCCAGACTCTGAAAAACAAATATCACATATGATTTCTTTTATATGGAGTCATAGATATATGCATAACCAAAATTAAGAATATGACATAGAATATAGTAAGAGGACTTCTAGTAAAGAGGTTGGGGGCAAGAGTACAGAGCAGGGAAATAAATTTATTAATTAATATGAAGAAATGGAAATGGTACTCCATCCTAACAAAAAATGGAAAGAAAGCTCTAGCACTCATATTATTTCAGGAAAAGCAAAATAGAGACCATGAAAAGTGATCACAATTACATATGGGCATAATAGGGATGGAGGGTCTAATTGTGTGAATAAATTTAACAATCCTTATTGTGTATTCGCTGAAAGGTGCCATCTTAAAATGATTCCCATGAGGCAAATAATGGTAAGGAAAACCCACTGTTATAGATGTGGATGTCAACACATAAGCTACCAGAAATTGACAGATACAAAGGGCATCTATTTAATAAATGTAGTATACAACAAAATACTACTATTAATTAACTACATTTCAATGGCTTTTAGATGATACTGCACACAGCAACATTGGAAACTGTATTTTTCAAGTTCACATGGAACATCGACCAAGACAGATCACACTGTGACTCACTTAAAGTATATTATCTTATATAAATAAATAAAAATAATTCATTATATGTTCAAAGTCCACAATGGAGTTAAAATACAATTGGTATCAAAATAGTAATGAAATTCCATAATACTTAAAAACTGAACAATATACTCAAAAGAATATGTAAGTCCAACAAGGGCCCTTGAGATGATGTCTTTTTAAAAATATATATTAAAAGAAGCTCAAGCTCATTAAAACATGTGAGCTGCAGCAAAATCAGTTTATGAAAAAAATTTATAGCATTGAATGCATGCTTTAAAAGGAAAGAATAGCTCATCTAATAATGTAAGTTTGTATGCTACAAAATGAGAAAAAGCATACATTAAATTCCAAATGAAAAGTTGTATTTGGGCAAAAATAAGGAAACGAACTATTTATAGAAAAAATTAATACAAAAGATGGCCAGGTTTTTATAGTATGAATGAAATTGATAAAATTCGGCCACATTTAAAAGGAAAAAAATTATCAATTATCAAAGAACGTCCATCGATACGATTCTATAAAGACTAATAAATAGCAAAGTAATATAAGTAAGTCTATGACCACAGATTTGGAAACCAACACAAAATGAACCAAATTCTTGGGTTATACCTACATAAATGCATGGACTTAGTGTGTCTGAGGAGACCATACATCTGTGAAAAAAATTGAAATAATTTTTAATCTTCTAAAAACAAAAATCAAGCATCCCAAATGAGCCTACTTAATAATTAGGAGAACTCTACAAATTTACTTTGTTTTCTTTTTGAGAGAGGATCTGGCTAAGTAACTAAATTGTCCTGGTCTAGCTTCAGTGTGCAACTCTGTTGGTTCAGCCTTTCAGAGTACTGGTATATGAGTTGTTAATAACAATAACCAGGTAAATTCACCTGAAGACTTGGGAAGAAATGATACCAATTTTCTACAAAGGACTATATGTAAAAGATCCTATGACCACACAGTATTAGGGAATTACAAATTAACAAAAGGACATTGCATGACACACTTTTAAAAATGTTTAAAAACCAAAACACTGACATACTCCAATGAACGAGAAGATGCAGAACAATGGGTGCTTCATTGAATGGTAGTCTCAATGCAGAATGGCACAAACTGATTGACAGACACTTTGGTAACCCATACAGAAATATACACAAATGTACCTTGTGACCCAGTAATTGCACTGTTTTGTATTTGCCCAAAAGAATGGAAAACGTGTACACAAATACCTTTACACAAATGTTCATGGAATATTTATGCATAATTATGCTAGTTTTGTTAGATGATACATTCTTGTGTCCAAAAATTGTATTAGTATCCACAAGCAACATCATTAGTGGATGAGAACTGACTACAAATCAAAGCCTTAGTAGAAAAGAACACAGGGTATTGAATGAGAAGAATAACTGCCACAATGAATAACACATAATAAGGCAGAAATACATCCCTGAAAATTTTGAATACCTACACTGAAGTCATGCAACATGAGCACCCTCCTGGAGACTGATGTCCCATTATGGGTTTGTGGGTCAGGAACACAGAAGACTGAGTAATTCTTATTATGTGGTTGAAGAGCTCTCTTTCTTCACTTGGATTTTGCAGGCATAGATTCGAGGAAGGGGAGAAAAGATTGTAATATCAGGTGCTTTCTGCAAGCAGACCGAAAACTTGAGTGAATACTGACATTCAAAATCGACAGAGCAAATCAGACCCACAGTCTCCATTTCTGTCGGCACCATGAGTTACCGGCAGCAGGCTGTCTGGACCTTTCCAGGTGTAACAGGAAAAACAAATTTAAAGAAACCTGAAGTAGCTGTATTTATTTTAGCAAAACAGATTAAAAATTAAGGAAAAGTATCGGCGAAAATTATGGATATAATAGAACGATAAAGGGTTTAATTCTTAAAGTAAATACAACAATCTTTAATGTGCATTCACTGATTTTACACAGTGATAAAATGAGTCACATTAGGCAAAAAATGATATGAAAAATTCACCCTTATGATTCAAGAAATCAACAGACTTCTATCATTTCTTGACAGAGCCAATAGGCAGCAAATCAACAACAATACAGCTGAATAGAGCAGAAGCATCAGATAACATTTAAATTACGTTTATGCATTACAGAACATTAGAATTAGACACTACAGTTTATGTGCTCACATGGAACATACCTGAAGATAGACAATATTCTGTCCATTTAAAACGTATTGTAAAATATAAAGGAATAAAAACACTTGAAAGTATGTTCAAAGGCAATAGTGGAGTTAAACTGCAAGTTGGCAACAGAAAGTAGAAATAAGATTTCAAAATACTTAAACACTATAAAAACTATTTTAAAAGAACAAGTAGTTTAAACAAGAATTCTTGAGACTGTATTTTAAAATAAGTGAAATGAACATAAACGTCATTTAAATATGTAAGTTGCATTAAAAATGTGTCTCAAAAGAAATTTACAGCATTGAAGGCATGTTAGAAAAGCAAGAAAATGGAGTAATATAATCTTCTACATTAGCAAACTAGAAAAAGTAAACTCAAAATTAAAAAAATAAACACTAGAACAAATAATGAAATGTAAATCATCTACATAAAACATCAATACAACCAAAATACAAAGTTTTGAAAAGATAAAGAAAAATTGATAACCTTTCAGGCACATTAGCACAAAGAAAAGCTTGGTTTTATCAAACATCAAGAAAGAGCATCAATATGATACCATGAATAAAAACAAGACAATAAAATAATATGTATAACTATATGAACACAGATTTAGTGATAAGATGAAATGAACCAAATCTTTGACAGACACCTACAGAATTACATGGAGAGATAGTACCCCTACAAATATCAAAGAAATTTGAATAGGAACAATTTTTCAAAATAGAAATCAGTGTCAAATGAACTCATTCAGTATTTGTGTGAATTCTACTTGTATAACTTTTTGAAAGAAAGTCTCACTAAGTCACTAGATTGCCCAGATTTGGCTTCCATGTGCAATCTTCCTGACAACGTCTCTCAGAGAGCTGGAATTTCAGCTGAAGTCTCATATGACTTATGAGTCTACTATAGATTGGGGAAGAAATGATGTCAGTTTTCTACAAGTGACTGTTTGAAAAGTTGCTGATACACCCATTAGAATGACAGAATTCTGAAACACTGAACAGTGATCTCACAAGAAGGAGGCCGGGTGTGACGGCAGAGCCCAGTAATCCCAGCACTTGGGAGGCTGAAACAAGAGGACTGCTCTGAGCCCCAGGCTAGCTTCAGCTAAATAGTAAGTTCAAGGCCAGGCTGAATTACATAGCCATTTCTGGTCTCACTCCCCCGCCAAACAAAGATCAAATGGAGAAGACACAAAATAACAAGAAGCTTCATGGATACTATTACTGATACAGAAAGACATAGATTCATCAGCAGATATTTTGGCAACACCTTGCAAAATTCTGCATAGTTCTTTCGTGAGATGCAGTAGTTGCACTGGTGTTTACTCAAATGAACGGAAAACAATGTCCACAAGAAAGCCTTCCCACAGATGTTCTTAGAAGCTTCACTGAGATTTGTACAAGCATAAAAATAACCAACACATCCTTCATCAAAGGAGTGGACAAATAAAGGATAGCACATCTGTACAGCAGAATAATATGAAGTTCTAAGAAAAAATGAGGTTTCAATCCATGACAACACATGGAGGAAAGCTCAATGCATTTTGCTTGGTAAAAGTAGCCCATGTAATAAAACTATATGCTACATTTTTCTTACTCTAAAGTTATTCCAGAACATGTAAATTAAGAAGACAGAACTAGAAGATAGAGTTCAGGACATGAAGGGAGGAATAAGAAGGTGGAGCACAGAGGACTACATTACAGAGTGGTGGTGTTATGTTCCACATTGCTGTATGCCATTGCTTTGACGCTGTCAAATTTGGAACTTGCTTTATTTTGATTCAAGAATTTGGTCCTGGTTATGTGTCGACCTACTTGAATGCTTTGGTTAATGCATAACTTAAAGCTTTATGACTCAGCACTCCTGCCGAGCAAAACAACTTGTTTGGCATGACTCATCATTGTTGGTACTCTTCTTAGTTCATCTCCTGTATTTGATTCATGAAAATGCCAGTGTAGCACACTAGCATCTTTAAAGTCTAAAATTAGCCTACCTTGGGAAGTACTGCAAGCCTTCTTGCAAGAATTCAGGAGAATTTGAAAGCATACAGCTGAAGCTCTATTATTAACAGCAAGATGAAAACATATAGTAGTTAATTTGCAAATACAACAAAAGTATCAAATAAATGAGAAAGAATAATCAAAACTGATAAAACTACTAGCAACATGACCTGACATTATAAAACATGTGTGCAAAATAGTGATATGTGCAAGGAAATACATACAATTGTTTTATAAATTCCCAGAAGAAATTCAGGAGTCTAGTAAAAGGAAATCAGCAAACAATTAAACATACAATGAAGTGAAACATTGACAATAGCAAAAAAATTTTTAAAAATCCTACCCAATAGAAAATCCTACAGTAATGGCCAAGCTGTTTATAGAGATATTTATTAAAAATGACAATAAACTTAAGTAAGTAAAGTCTCCAGTAGAACTGTACCCTATGTTTGTTTTGAAAGGAAAAATATTTGAAAATGTCAAATATTCTTAAATTCTTTAAAGGTTTATGGAACTAAATATTGGTGTGAGGATTACAACCAAATGCAGGCTGTTTCTAATGAATGAAACCAAGCATGAGGCACGTAAGGAGAAAGAAAAAGAAACAAAGTAATGTAAATGCAAAAGATGCTGTGTCACCATATACTTAGTACAACCATGCCCTGAAATGCAGGCAGGTTATTCTATGGAAAGAGGGCAAATGATAAAATTTTTAGAGAAAATTTCTGCACGCTTTATTCCTTCTATTGTTTTGGATCAATGCATTTTTAGCAGTTTCACTGGAGGAGTGCGAGATAGCAGTAGTCTTGGCCAGTCCCATGAGGAATTAGTGCCAACATTCTTGAGTCTAGATATTCTATTCATAAGATATTCTATTCAAGTATTGTTAATGGATGAGGGTTGACCATAACTCATCATCTTAGTACAGTAAAAGGCATGGATAGATGTAGGAGAGTAGTGATTTCTCTAGATCTATGAGGTATGGCATTGAATCTGTATAGTAATTTTGGGAGAATGGCCATTTTTACAATGTTTGTTCTTCCTATCCATGAACAGGGTATGTCTTTCCATTTTCTGAGGTCCTCTTCGATTTCCTTTTTCAGGGTATTATAATTTTCCACGTATAGCTCTTTTACTTCTTTCGTGAGATTAATTCCTAAGTATTTCATTTTTTTGGATGCTAGTGTAAAGGGTGTAGTTTCTCTTATTGCTCTAAAATTCATCTGGAACCAGAAGAGACCTAGAATAGCAAAGGCAATTCTAAGCAACAAAGGCAAGGCAGGAGGCATCACAATCCCCGACTTAAAATTATACTACAAAGCTACAGTGATAAAGTCAGTATGGTACTGGAATAGAAACAGACCCAAGGGTCAGTGGAATAGATTGGAAGATACAACCACAACCGCAAACTCGCTGAACCACCTCATCTTTGATAGAGGGGCCAAACATGCTCGCTGGAAGAATGATAGTCTCTTTAACAAATGGTGCTGGAAAAATTGGCTGTCCATATGCAGAAGACTAAAACTAGACCCATGTCTATCACCATACACTAAACTAAAATCTAAATGGGTCAAAGATCTAAATATTAAAACAGAAACACTAAAACTGCTGGAAGACAAAGTAGGTAAAAACCTCAAAGTTATAGGGGTAGGAAGAGAATTCATGAACAAGAACCAAAGCACACGGGAAGTACTTACCAGAATCAATAACTGGGACCACATCTTATTAAACAGTGTCTGCATGTCAAAAGAGGTTTCCAGCAGAGTGAAAAGAAAACCCACAAATTGGGAAAAAATCTTCATGGACAGCGCCTCAGACAAAGGACTTCTGTCTAGAACTTATAA
>PVJX010043332.1:0-12753 GCA_004027295.1 Dolichotis patagonum
CAGGAGGAGAAAATTATGTATTTTTTTGCCAAAGATCTTCAATGCCAATAAATGCAACTTATCATTATAATAAAAACTATTACAGCTATTGCATCTCAGTACACCAAATAGATCTGTTAGCCTTGGTATGTGACGTTTAGCTGAAGATAACATTGTCACAAGCAAATACATTACTTACCTCGTTTCATAGTGTAATGAGATAACTCTTGCTAGTAATAAAAATGTAAATAGTTGTACAGCAAATATTTTAATGATTTATCATTTACATTTTCATAGCAGTTAAAAGTAAATGAAAACAAAATATTTATCAACACAAAGAAAATCAGCTTTAAGTCTGAAATGCTATGTTACAATTAATAAGGGAAACATTTTTACCTTTACAAACTAAATTTTTACATTTCCAATAGATTGACCTGTTATAATTACTCTTTTGGCCACAGAGAGATTTCAGAGCAGTGCTGTTTGTACTGAGAGAACCTCAAAAACATTGTAAGCACATAAAATAACATATACGCACATTGCTGGTGTTCAAATGCTAACAGTTTTCCACATTTACTAAGCAGTGTCAAATAGCACTCCTAATTTAGCTTTCACAGACATACATCCTTCATTGCAATGGACCTATTTAGAAAATTGTGATGAATCTTCACATATTCTAAAAAACAACAACTATTTTTTGACAAGGAGTAAAACACATTACAAGATTAATTAAAAAAAAAAAAACCTTCATGCTACTTATTTTTCCAAGTGCTTGTATTTTGTTTTTGGTATGGGCTTGAAAGATCAGATAATCCATTATTTGCATAGGATAATAAGGCAGCACAAGAAACATCTAGCTAGAGTCCTACTGCTGTGCTACGCACTTTCCCAAACTGCAGCAACTGATTTAGAACACATGCTTCAGAGCTGTCTGGATCGAATTAGACATAGCTCGTATTTCAGAATACTGGTTATGTCTGACATGTGGCAGTTTCTGCAGTTCACTGCATAGTGTTGAGTTGTAATTCAAGCAGAGCATTCGCAGATATACAGACATATTTACTTTCTAAACTTTCAAATACATCAGTAAGAACTCGATACTATGTATACATAGGGATGACAAAAAAAAAGCAGAAGAAAACAAGAAAAAGCCCTCAAAAGGCAGCAAAGGCTTTTAATATTTAGATAAATTTATTTAAAAAATAAAATATTCAGAAAATGGAAAAGAAATTATTTAATTTTTATCTTGCTGAAAAAAATCTGATGATCATTTTATTAAATTCAGTGGCTAAGTTAGACAGACTGACACTACCATAGAAACACCAATCAGGGATAAACACACGGATTGGTTAGTTTGGTTCAATTGCTAAGTTTTTCCTTTGAAAACAGAAGTTTACAAACGTACCTCCCACAATTCTTCACTTTGTGTTCCAATGTGTCCACTGTCTCCTGAGCTCGGTCAGTCCTGAGTTCCTTTGATTATCTATGATGCACCAAGTATTCAAATTTAGATCTCTCCAAGCTTTCAAATGTGAGCTTACCTCTAAATCACTTTATTGAAACACATGCTGCCGAGCCTGTCCCTGAGCTTCTGGGTCAGTTATTTGCATTCTCACAGGTTTCTAGTGAGGCGGAGGGACTATTCCTTGACAGATGCTACCCTGTCTCTACCTTAACTATTTTTGCCTTGGGGTTGGAGAGGAGTAGTCTTACTTTCAATTATTATCTTCAGATTATCTTTCAAGATTATTGGTTTTTTTTTCAGATTCTAACGTGTTGGAGTGGTAGGGGTTCATGGAGTAAGGATAATGCACAAATACTTGAATAAACTTCTCTCTCTTTTTATCTCTTTTCCCTCCTTAGGGAAGCTAATCTCATCTAGCAGATTAAGAGGATGTTTTCTAAATCAGACGCACTACCATGCAAATGGGGGACATGGCGTTGGATAAAATCTGTTGAGTACACTCTCTTGTTAAAGAGCAGCTTGTGCAATTGAATGAGTGGGTCCTTCAATCATATGCGCTCCAGTCAAGTAGATTGGTAGAGTGGGAAGCCTTCTCGATGTCTTTATCCTCTCAATTTTGTCAGGAAAAGCTCCTTTAAGGAAGGAAGAAAAAAATACCTTTCACTTACCCTTAATACAGTTAACTCAGTAAGATTCAATTTGCAGTAGTGCCTTGGGTGACAATAGGGTCAGTCACAGCAGGGTTTCCTTCATCTGTGTACCCACGGGGAGATGGGGAAATTGGAGATGAGGAATCCTCCTGAATCTCGTTGGGTCTTTATTCTCCCAAGAAAGGTGAATCTGATTTGCTTTGTGGGTGAAGAGCTACATACGCCTCAAAAGAAGAAAGTTAGCTGAAGATTAATAAAAAAGAAGAAGAATGAAAAACCTCATGCAAAAACTGCATTAAAACGAGTAAGTTAATAAAAAAGATAAATGACAGATGATGATGACAGGTAGATAAATAAAGAGAGAGAGAGAGAGAGAGAGAGAAATGGTTTCTTCTCTTTCATTTCTCTTTGATTTCAAGAATTCAAACATAGAAAGCAGCAGCAGAAGAAAATAACAAGAATTTTCTCCTTAAAAAATAAGGCATGGATCTTTAAATTTTGTCTCCAAAGGGATACAAAAATAATTAATGACCTTCAATTAGATGAACTTTTCTAGAAACTGGTTAGCACAGTAGATTCATTTCAGTTATTTTTCCCATAAAATTAATGACAAAATTTTTGTCAAGTAAAACCTATTTCTTTTCTAGTCCCTTTCTTTGTCTAGAGAAAACCAATATCATACATTTGTAATATTTACTTTTATTTTTATGATGTATATATGCATACATAGAAAATATATTGTACTTCATACTGGCTTTTTAAAAATATTCTCTATAGATTTTTAGTATAGATCTTCACACACACACACACACACATTTACACACACATACAAGCACATGCACACACACAAATTGAAATTTTTTAACAAATATATTTGTTTCAGTTTTCTTTTCACTGGCACCTTTCTAATTAGACTCACAAATATGCAATTGTCTGATACACCGATCTATTTTTATGGGCCCAATTTTCATTGAGTATTAGAATTTAGGGACAAATTAGTGCACCTGGACCTCATATCTATTTATTATTTACTATGCTTTTCTGTTAGAGAGTTTATGTGAAAGAGAAGGCTGGGACACATCAAAGGCAAGCAGGCTACACTTAGCAGGGGTCTTCTCTTGTGCTTTCTGGGTATCTGAGTAGCAACAACCTAATTAGCAGATGACCTTCTGGAGAAAAACTGCACCAGCTGTCAAGACAGAAAAAGGTATGGATACGAGGTATACATGTGCTTCCTTGAGAATAAACTTTCTACTGCACTCAAAATGCACTGCAAACAGACCTATGTCAGTAGCCTAAGGACACCGTTATGAACCACTGTGCTTCTCACTTCTATACGTGACTTATTCTGAACTCTACACGATTATCCTCGAATAGGGTTGCAAAATTAAAGAAATACTTCATATGAATGAAAGATCATAGAAACAACTTGCTTGGTTTAATGATCTCTCTTTGCTGTAGCAAATCTTATTCTATAGTACTGAAAATATGTTTTTGTGATTTCAAATATACCAAATGCATTTATGATACAGCAAATGTATATCATAAAAATTGCATCAGAATTTTCTTCTTAAATTTGCTAAAAGTCACAGAGTTGACACAAGTTTCTCTTTTTGTAGATCACATTCTTAGGGAAAGATATAATCTGCTCTTTAGATGAGGATGAAATTTAAATAATTTGAGCCAGATTTACTTCCCATGTGCTTAAATTCGTAGAGAGCTCTGTAAAAGGAGAAGTAAATATTATCTTTTCATTTGGATTCGGTATTTGGGGAATGGTAAATCAGTATTCCCATTTAAGAAATTGTATTCATGTGGGATGACATTTGAAATCAAATCTTCAAGGACTAAATTCTGCTCATTGGTTTCCCAATGATCATTTCTATGGTAATTAATATCATTACAATTATGTTAATAATTTTATCTAATAATATTTCTATAACTTCATTGTATTGTAATGTACCCCTTGCACAAAATGTAATTTGCATGTAACATGTGTCTCTTTGAAGTTTAGCATAACTCTCACCAAACATAGACTGAAGTTTCTCTACTTGTTCAAAAGACTGAAACTTGGCAAACTGGGTGATATCTCTGGTCACTTCTAGGTCTGCCAAACTTTTATTCTAACAATCAAGTATGTCTTTCTCTGATAACTATTTGATAGACTGAAATTGAATAATCCAGCCTGAAATAACAGAAGACTGTTGAAATTTGCTTATTGAATAATAATGTCACTGTGAGTTGAATTCCTCAAGTATTCCCTGCAACATTATATCTATTGTCAACATTGAAAGTCAACTTTATTTATACCCATTTTATATATTAAATTAAATAGAAGCGTATGTAGTGTATTAGGTTCTTCAATATTATACAAATACTAAAAGGAATAATCAGCATGGATGTCTTACCATATGTTCTATGTCCCGTGCTCTTGGGTGCTAACATATAGTCACTGTCGTCAACTAGTTCCTATACTTATGCCGTAAATCCTATTTCCTCAGCAATTTTGATTCTTATTCCTGCAGAATGCATTTAGGAAGTATTGACCATTATACTCGAGATGCAATGAGTCCTAAACTCCCACCAAAAATGCAATTTGCATTGGGAGCACTTGGAGGTAAAGGTACCGGTCAACATCTAGAACACTGTCATCTTCCACCTCTGTCCCTCTTCAGAAATGCAGTAGACTGGCTGCTCAGTGCAGTCTAAAAGTATCAAGCAAATAATTAAAACATATGAGCAAATGTTTAAATCAGATTGAGATGGATGCAAGTAAAACTCATTCAATGCTGAAAAGAGCATACTTTTTTTAAAGTGAGTGAAATTTTATATGGTTTGCTACTGTAGTATTACGTAGACTAACGTAATACTTCACAGTTCATGAAATCATTAAAACTATGGTTGGAATTTTGGCTTTTTAATTATTGAAAAACAAAACCAGTAAGAATGGAAAAACAACATCTGAAGTCATTGCTTCTTCATCTTTTTCCTCTTGTCCTCCTTCTTCTTTTTCCATTTCCTTTTCCTCTGCCCCTTCTTTTCCTTTCACACTGCTAAATGTCAAAACCAGTTTTGCACACATGAGGCAAGTCTTCCATCACAGAGCTATAACCCCAGCTGCTGAAGTCACTTTTCAATTAATTTTTGAAGTTTTTTCTACCAGGCTCTTTTTGGTAGTTAACATACATTTTAAGATAATTATTGAGTGTATCGTCCCAAATATCAAATCAATCATAAAGATTTTTTATTTGATTGTTATGTTTTCTTTATCCCCAGCTTGACCAAAAGAAGTTAGTACATGTGAAAGACTTATTTTAATTCTAAAGATCATTGCGGTTGTACTCTTCCAGGCACTGGCAAGAGTAATTACTGTTCAATTGGTGGAAAAGCAATAAGTGTAAGTGTTATCCAATTTTATAAAGAATGCAGTGAATCAGCATTTAACTACATAGACCTTAATCGTTTGAGGGGAAGACATCATATAATGACACTTGCATATTAAGTGGGCGTCTGTGCTTCTTTGTTTAAAAAGTTCACAAGTTAAGAAACGAGAGACTAAGGCTAAAAAGTGAGCACTCGGTTGAGGTTCCTGCAGTCATTTATCAGTTCATGGATGAAGAAGGCCCATAAATGTCTGTCATGTCCTGGAGTAATGAACTTCCTCCTGAGAAATAACATGAAAGAAGAAACTTCTGCTTTTCTGTATCAACTGCTGAAAAAGTTTCTGTTTAGAAAGATGGCTAGGGAGGTCAGCAGACAGAAGCCGACTCTAAACCCGATGGAACAAGGAAGAGACAGCTTGATGACATCTTTCGGCTTCTGAAGAAACTGACTCTGGTGCCGCACTCTGAACTTCTTTCATGGTAGATGGTAAGTGCATTCTCATCGAAGTCATTTTCGGCTCATTTTTCTGGACTTGTGGTAAAAGCATCACAATAACATAGCACACCCTAAAAATAACAATAACTTACTTTACATCAAACTTGAGTTTGTGCAAAGCTCAGTATACCTGATAGCATTTACTTTGCTCTATTTCAGGTACACGTAATGCTAGAAACTATTATGGTTCACTTTCTTTAAAAGTGTACCACACAAAATTGCCTGCTACAATTACCTCTAATGCTCCAGAAGGGATTTTCACTCTGTTCTTCTCTCACTCTATCCTTCAATTCTTGCAATGACAAAAGCAGGCATGGCTTTTTGGGGGGACAGAACAAATTTTACACCAAGAACCGTCTAAAAATATCTTGAAAAATTACTACCACTATATTATTATTTGAAGAAGGAGGTGGAAAATAAGAATAGGAGAAGGAGAAAAAGAAATAAAAGGAAAAGAGGAGAGAATGAAGTAGTGATTATAATTTCTATTATGTGCCCACTATTAAATATCCCTCCAAGACATCATTGTCTGAGGATTTGTCTTTTAATCATTCCATTTTTCCAGTTGCTAAGGAGAACCAAAAGGAAGCAGAAAATTTGGTTTCTGCATTTGAAAAACTTACAACCAGTTCTCTTTAATGAATTACTTCATACAAGCCTTACAATAGATGTTTGTAAATTAATGGGATATCCGATTTCCTTGAGTTAAGTGAAATTACACATTTAAAAATATTAGTTTAAACATAGATATAATTCTACTTAAAGTTGCCTATTTATGGGAAAACACTACAAAATATTCGAAAAGTATTGAATTAATACTTTGTAGCTCTTCCTTTCATATTTAGTATTACAACTTCAATAAGCAGGATTAGTTTCATTATTCTGTCTTTAACTAACATGGACTAATTTGCTTGGTCATGACAAATATTTATCTGAATAATGCTTATAAATCACTGTTATTAAGTATTCTTTAAAACAGCCTGAACTCATCTGAATGTGTAAGAAATATATATGATTGAGAAACATATGATTGTAACAGTTTATTCTCCATTTGGGAAAATACAATGCCTTTTTCTGATAATGAACATAATTATAAGAATAAAGTTAAAAATTTACAACTTATTATTACTGATTTAAATACTTGTACTTGATTCTTGTTAGAGTACACCTTCAGTTACAAAACATACTAAGCTCTTTACAATTAGGGAACATATAAAATATTAAATTCCTGCATTACTTAACCTCAAACCTTACAGCAAAAGGTAAAATTACTTAGGAGTTTAATTAAGCTCACAATTTAATCATACTTATGAGTTTACGTGGTCTTGTACCAACTCAGATTACTAATTATTCTCTAAGTATCTTAAGGAAGGACTATCAGAAAGGATAAAGATATCATTTAAATTTTAAGTGCTACTCACAGGCATATTTGAGAACAAACATATATGATATATAAAACTTTGAAATCCCTATAAATAACTGCATTGCTGAGTATATATGGATCATGAACAATAGATTGTTTCTTTGCTCCAGGATATTTCTTAACAGCTTAATTTAAATGTCATTTCTTTAGATGTCTTTACTAGGTTAAATTCTTCCATTAAATACTTGCAATACCATATACTGACTTTGATGAGCATGAATCCTGCTTCTACCTGGGTAATTAATTTATGTGGTCTATTTCTTTCTTTGGTAGTTTGAAGCCATCTTGAGAGCAAAGACCACATCTCTCATGTGTATCATTTTGTCCTCAGTGTCAATCAGGTGATGACAGTACAACTGGAAAGACATTTGTCAAGTGAATGAAAATACAGAACAAATAAGCTAGGTTAATTGATGTGAAGAACAAGAGCTAATTTCTGTGCATTTTCATATATTTTCTGAATAATGCCAAGGAAAACATTCATAATCTACCATCTTAAAAATAAAAATCAACTATGTAGTACCATGGGTTTTTGCAAAAAATCTATAGTTGAAGAGGATGTCTTCTTTTGCTGGTTTGCTTATAGAGAGTATCAATTTTGTATTATCTTCCATCAAATTTTTTAACACGATGTCTCATTCTTCTGACTTGTGGTAGAGAAATCTGGTAGAAATTTGTTTTGAGGTCCTGCACTTGATTTTTGTTCTTGTTATTCTAGAAGTGGTGATAATATTCTCTCCAGACCCTTTTAAGATATTCATTATTTCCTGGATATATATATATATATATATATATATATATATATACAGTTTCATAAAATATCTGGCCCTCTTTTCTTAAAATATAGTAGACATTTGATGGAAAAATTGATCTATAATTGTTGGCTTTCAGGAAAGTGACATTTGGAACATTAGTCTCCTTTCATTTTGAGCAGTCTTTCCTTTTTATGGAATTTCTATTAGCTGAATTTTAAACTTTTTTGGAGAAGCCCCTGATATTCTTCCACAATTTGCTAATTATTTACTTTTCAATTTCTGGTTATACTTTCTTGATGTTATCATCAATCTTTCTACTGTTACATTTTCACTTGTGTTATATAGCAATAAATCTGTGTTTTCTGAGTTCACTTCTAGTTGACTGTATGTTTGTTTTGATCTTGCTCTTGTGTAAGTATTCCTTTAAATGTCGGGCAATCACTGACTCCCCCTCATAACTAAGAATAGCCAGGAAGAGTGAGATACCAACAAGCTGCAGTGGAGCCCAGTGTACACTGAAGTGAACTTACTCAACAGAATATACTGCGCTGGAAAGGAAGTGGTTTTAGACCTGCTGGTGTTAGCATGTTGGTGTATCCTCCTCCACTGATCTCTTCCCCAGAGAGCAATCTCCCACCTCCTCTCTCAGGTGGGGTGGGACTAGAAAATATTAACAATGAAAGCAACATTTCCTTAGCTGTCACAATAGGGGGAAATAGGCATATCTTTGTTCATTATTTAGATTTTCAATTAATTCATTGGCTTCCAGAAATATATTGCTTCATTTGCTATTCTACTTGCTTCATTTGCTATTCTACTTTGCCCAGTATTCCCAGAGACTCTCTGAGTAACCAGAGAATAATTTTGCATATGAGGGGAAAACAGTTGTTTGCACTTAATAGGGAGGCATTGAATCATTGTTTATATAACTTGCATTTAATTTTTCATATTTCAGACCTCATTCTGTATTCAACATAAATATGGTATTCCTATTTTTTAAAATTTTTCCTGCTTCTGTACTGTAAAGCTTTTTATATTTTTGTGGATTTCCATGATTTCCATCCATGACCTGTAAGCATTTGGTGTTCAGCCTCTTCTATATGGATTTCCCCCCATTTGCTTTCCATTGTACCAAATGTTATGGATGTCTTTCACCTACCAAATACTTTTTAAGTCTCTTGTTTTTAAACATATTTTATTTGAGGTTTCAAAACAGAGTGGAGGAAATAGGTATACACGATGTACTTTATATTGCTAAAATCTATGTCTTTTCTGTCCTCTTTATCTCTGATTTTATTACTATCACCTCAAACAATAGTTCTTATGATTTTCATTAAAATCATATGGGGAGTATTTTTATGTCCTATAAAATCTGGACAATATGGTTTTATATAACTTAGTTGTTTGCATAAACACACATAATAAATGCTGCTGATTCTGCTTATTGGTTAGTTGACTCAAGCGATTAAAGACTATAAATGTGTAAGGGAGTTTACATATTATCTACACATGTACCATCTCTTCTGACACATCCAACACTTACCTTACTTGTTCATCTAACAGCTCTTAAACCTCATCCTTTCTTTCTTCACAATAGAATTCCAGTTTATTTCAATGTGACCAGGGAAGGGGATCCTTCTCCAACCCCAATAAATAAGGGAAAACAGCTAATACAGGCCAAACATGGCCTTTCTCCATCTCTGCAGTGAGCGTGAAATCTCTGGGTATGCATGGAAAACCTCGTGAATACACGGTCAGCAGATAGCTGGTAGACTTCTAAAGGATAAATATTTAATTTCTCTCCATGGTCAGTACAATGGGGTAAAATGACACACTTATTCATGCATTGAGTTCTTTTCATACAGTACCTGCAACGGTTGATGCTGTGACCACCATTTCGGGACCATGAACCAATGAACTTACGAAGAAGCAGACAGTGGCCTCAACAGCACTATACTACTAAGTCCACAAATGCTAGAATGATCGCTACATGAGGTAGTGAATGTCCATATCTCTAAAGCCAAAGTCAGTTGAATATACTATTACTAGAGGCATGAAATTGCCTACCTATATGCTCAGCACTTCACAAAACTTGTGCAAATACAATGCTAACTGAAATTAGCGTTGCTAAGTAAAATTAGCAATGCTAAGTAAAATTAAGTTATGTCAGTTTGAATATGAGACTATTAAACAATATCTTGGATTGAAAATAAAAGGCAGATATTTCTCTTATATTTTTAGATATGGTTAAGGATCTTCTTAATAAATAACAGGATTGGATTCCTTTAACATTACCATGAAGGGAAGAAATAAGGCAGATTTATGAACAGATTTTTTTCTGAAGTGGTAAGAAATACCTCTACTATTACTATTTTTAAAGCTAAAATATAAAACTCCCTTGCTTCAGCTGACATCTGACAACAATTAAAATGCCAGATGTCAATTTTTGCAGTGATTTTTGTCATAGCTTTCCTTAATTAGCTGTGTTTATTTTATTAAATTTCACATGGTTCTAAAGGCTGAAAACATTCTGTGACTGTGAGGAGGTGTGGAATTG
This sequence comes from Dolichotis patagonum, assembly GCA_004027295.1. Lineage (NCBI taxonomy): Eukaryota > Metazoa > Chordata > Mammalia > Rodentia > Caviidae > Dolichotis > Dolichotis patagonum. The sequence continues at coordinate 10,709 of PVJX010043332.1, forward strand.
TTTAGCTGATTCCATGAACTCAGGAGGGCTGCAGGTGTGGAAAGGAGGAGAATAGAAAAAGAGAAGCACACTCAGCTCTGAGCTACTTAAATCAAGGTTCCACTCCATGAGCCAGAGACCCAGCAATAACATTTGATGAAATACTGAAGTGATCTAAGGAAACAGTGAAACATTTAGAAAACTAGGCTCTCAATGAAACTGAATCTTTTTATTCTCTACATTCTTTCAACAGTAGCACTCACTTTAAAACATCCCGTAGGATAAAACCATCTACAGGATACTGTTGTGGGTCAGACTCTGTAATTTTGCATGTCTTGTATCGTCATCATAATAATGTCCTTTTGTGAATGTGTGTCAAAGAAGACATAAAATAGGGATTGTTGTTTAGATTTCAGCTCTGGAAAAGTTTTGCTTTCCCGAAGAGTTTTTTATATGCAAACATCCTAATTTATGTTATCTTTTCACTCAGTTTTGATGAAGAACTAAACATTTCTGAAGGAGTGCTTATGTGGTTCCATATAGTATGTCAATGGCTTTATTGTTCATTTATTGTTGAAAACAATCTGCTCTGGAGCAGAACTGAATGAGACTTGCCCACATTTATCCATTGCCTCTCCTTAGTATGATGAAGGAAGAAAAGCCCTTTTCTTTAGTGAATTTACAGATCGATGGGAAAGCTGTCACTCCCACCTTAGTCTAGCCTTCCATCATTGGTACAAGAGACACGTGCCAAGAGACCAAGTCTGTAGAAAGAAAATTATTTCAGGCTGAAAATATTTTTAGGTGAAAAATTCTTTTACCATATCTAGAATCAAAACATGCCATCAAATATTTACATTTTACAGTATAAAAGGATAGCAAAACCACAAGATCGTGTACAAGCTTAAGTATTCAAGTTTCTGAAGAGCCAAAAAAATGCAAAGATAAACAATCCACTATCACAACGCAGTTGTGTATGGGGATAAATTTCTTCAATGAGTACAGATTAAAGCAACCAATGTATTCCTTGGACTTCTGATTCTTGATCAAAAACTACTCAACTGAATGATTAGTATAATATAGTTATGAAGTTGCTTGGCTTTTTGTTATTCCTCTCGTTTCTTTAAAAACAGTGCAATTTTAAGCTTACAGAGCACATATTACTCTTGAATAGTCATTATGTAAAGAACACTCATGACAGACTGAAAATATTTTTAATGGTCCATTTGAAACTTTATCCTTAAGATTTTCTTCTCTTTTATTATCATTAATTTGTCCCCAACTCTCCCTTGCTCATCTCTTTATTGAAGGAACAGTTATGTCTCAGTTACTAAGGGCCAGGGGCTGGATATATGGCCAGTGTGTGGGATCCTCCCCGATTCACACTCTGATAGCAGAGAACCTATCAAGATGACAGCCATTGAGCAACAAATGCATGTGTGATAGGTACTTTGAGAGTGGCGAGGTAGGTAGTGGGGCATTGTACAGTGTGAATCTAGGAAGCCTTCCTTAAAGGAATAAAGCAAGCAGGCCAGAGAGAGAGAGAGAGAGAGAGAGAGAGAGAGAGAGATTCCTGGAGCAAATGCTTATTCTGAAGAACATTAAGACACAATGACTAAGTCACAGTGACAAGCTGGTCTCAGTGTTCCCCTCAGCTTGACTAAACTTTAGCCAGGTTTCTTTCTTTCTAAGCTCCTGACCTCAATTTTCTTAGAATATTTCTGCCTCTTTGAGAGTAGATTTTCTCCCAGTCACTTACAGTTGTACAACCCATGAAAGTCTTTTCTTTGGAGACCAATGAATGTTCCCAAATCTTCATGCAGAAGGCTTTTGCATGCTGCCTTACAAGTATCGGGCTGGAACACAGGAGAAAAACTCTGCCCAGAAAACCCCACAGAGTAACCCACTATCCTGATTTTCCTAGGGATGCACTGGTTCAGGAGACAGAGCATTGTCAATGAGGAACTCAGGATGGTCCCAGACAGACTAGGATTTGTTGGTCACTCTCTTTCGCTATAGACTATCCCGGAGTCAGAGGTGCCTCTCAGCCAGATGCCTGCTTGTCT
>PVJX010043333.1:0-13725 GCA_004027295.1 Dolichotis patagonum
TGGTGCAGGAAGTGATGTTTTGGTGGATATTTACAGCTTAGGTGCTTAGATGGGGAGAATGTGGAGATGGATCAGGGATCTATATGCTTAGAACTGTCCCAAGACAACTGACTTCAGGGATGTCCAGGGCTGTGCAAGATAGGAGGGCAGTGGATGCCAGGGTCTCACAGACATGCTGGGAACACTGAACATCAGCTCTCTATACTTGGAAGTTTTCTGGGTGCAGATTTTTAAAAAAATTCTTCACCTTGGGCTGAGGATTTAGCTCAGTGGCTTAAGCGCCTGCCTGGCAAGCTTGAGGTCATGAGTTCGATCCCCGGTACCAAAAAAAAAAAAAAAATAAAATAAAATAAAATAAAATAAAATAAAATAAAATAAAAAATATCACAGAGTATCAGGTTAGTCACTAGAAATGGGTTTGTTTTGAAGATTTTTTTGTGAGACTTTGTATTTTTGCATCTTTTTTTTTTTTGCATGGTGGCCACAGCTTATAAGTCAAAATTGCTAAGCAATAAGATTTTTAATCTTATTTACTATAAAAAATTGTAGATTAGTAAGGCAGTGGGTGGGTTAACTAGATTGAACTTTTCTACAATGGAGTGATCAAAATAGCACATTGTAACCTATAAATACATACAATGATTGTCAATTACCAAATACAGATATTGTATACTTGCAGTCCCAGTGCTCTGGGAGGGTGAAAAAGAAGGATCACAAGTTTAAGCCCAGCCTGGCCTAATTACAGCATTACTTAGACCCTGACTCAAAAAAAATGGTGTGCAAATATAGCTCAATGAGAAGTTCCTGGTTCAAATTCCAGTAATAAACTAAAAATTTAGGAAAAAAAAGAATTATCCAATTCTTCTCGTACAAAGTTATCCGGATTCTGAGAAGATAAATTTAGTAGCACAGTTGCAGTCATCTCATTTAAAGGACTGAAAATAAAAATTTGAAACAATGCAAATACCTGACAATACACCAATGTCCACGTGATGGTAAATCTGATGTAAGGTGAGCTGACTAACGCACACACGCAAGAGAAACTGCAAAAGCTTTGGATTGATGGAATAATTGGTGATTTTTATATTTTAGTTTTCTGCACAACAAAAATATTGAACTTATGTAATATAAGTAGCTTATTTTCAGGCTGATAATAAAAAATCAATTCAGAAAATACTGAAAATTCAAAGACACCAGTTCATAATCCTCACCAGAAATAAGCAAAGACATGAAACAAAACCACAACAAAAAAATCCCTCAAACTCTGCCTAAAACAGTTGCTTCAAACCACATTTTAACATTTTTAAAAATTAAATACAAATCAGCAATTGATTGAGCAATTTCATATCTAAGTATTTTACTAAGAAATGTAAGTCTATACCACACAAACATGTATGCAAGAATATTCACAACAGCCTTATTGCGTGTGTGTGTGTGTGTGTGTGTGTGTGTGTATGTTGGAGGCAGGGTGTCACTATGTAGCCCAGGCTGGCCTTGAACTCATGGTGATCAGTGCTGGGATTACAGGCGTGTGCCACCAATGCAAACAGCACAAATAGCCATCAGCGCGTGGATGGGGGAGCAATTCATGTTCCATCCACACAGTGTCATATGGCGGCTCCTCCACTGACAAGAAGCAGCAGATAGGAAACCCAGTGTGGTTTTACTGCTTGAAGAGAACCTACCAAAAACATTTATTCTGAATGACGACAGCCCCATCCCACCTGGAAAAGGCAGGGACACAGAGCTGACGGTCTGCTTGGGATGGGAGGACACATGGGGATGACCGTGGCCACAAGAAAAGTCTCCAGGTGATGTGTGAATGTGTCCTTCCTCCCCATTGGGGCGGTGAACTCTGTGACCTCACAAGGACCACGCCTCGCAGTCACCACCTGCTGTCCCCTCACACTGCGTCACACTGCTGAGGACTGCAGTGAGCGACTGAGTCCGGTATCTAAGGGTCAGTGGTCATCCATGTGCACCTGTGCAATAAACCTGCTATGATCTTCTACTTGGGGATATCCGCGGGTTATAATTTGCAAGATTTTTATCTCTTAAGTACCAGGTTCGGAACAGTGAGTCCTGTTAGAAAGACAAATGATAACATGAGAGACAGACAGAATCTTTGCTGCAGTGGAGTGAAGCCCCAATCTGACTCAAACCCCCAGAGTTACCGAGAAACGGCAAAGGCAAGAGAGTTCTGCTCAGCTCAGCTGTTTGTTTTAGGTAGCAATGCACACAAGCAAAGCATAGTGATATTTTGGTTGAATAATTAACTTTTATCTGACTGTCCCCTAGAGGGAGCTTCCTTGCTTTTCCTGTAATATCCATCTCTGTCTGAGCTGGCAGAATATCGCATTTTCAAGGCATTTGGGCTCCTCAGCATTAGCAGTCTTCCCTTGTAAAAGATTTGATGTGAAAGGATTCTGTATGATAAGGGTCTTGTCCTGCTAAAGAAATAAAAGACAATAACAAGACTAAAAAGCTTACCTGTGTTGAGGAAAGCTTGTGGAAGTACTTTATTAAATAAATATGTATGGTCACTTGTTAATTGTGTGTGCTCAGCTTGTTCCTTCTAAAAACCTCACTGAGGGAAACAGTCAAATCAACATGAGGTTGCCAGTCAAATAATAACTTTTAAAAAATCTTTTAAAAACATAACTTTTAAAAAATCTTATGTGGCCAGGCGTGGTGGTACATGCCTGGATCACCAGCACTTGGGAGGCTGAGGCAGGAGGATCACTGTAAGTTCAAGACTAATCTAGGCTACTAAGTGAGCTCAAGGATAGCCTGACTCTTAGCAAGACCTTGTCTCAAAAAGACAAAGCAAACAATCAAACAAAAAACTTCTGTGATGTATATGCTGTGTATTGCTCTACTCAGTACTAAAATGGACATTTAAATATGATATGTAGTTTTTGATCTCAGGCTTTCTTTATAAAACTATATAACTGTAATATGTTAACATTCTGCAGGGATTCAACTACTCAGACAACCATAATTGACAAGAAATATCAGTCCTTTGCTATCCTTTATATTCTAAAGTTCTTGATATTTGGATAAAATTATAATAATGAAACCCACTACAATAGCAATAACTCCATTCAGTATACTTCATTTGCTAGTTTCCAAGGTAAATCATACCTGACCCAGATGCAGTGTTTCTTCAGTCTCTTAAAAATGGCTGGTCACTGTGATGATAGACTGTCACACTTCTCAAATATATCTCTCCTGCCTGTAAAGCCAGCTCAGGATCTTTGAGCTACCAATGCACTGTGATTGTCCTCCCCCTCCAGGATTGCTCTGACTTCTATATGCTTACCAGCTTGTTAGTCCCTGGGAGAGTCCGGTCACCTACCTACCTAAAGCATCGGACTTGGTGTCAGAAAAAGGCCTCCCAGCTTGCGGGCATTTGCTGCGGCTGCCCCTTCAATCAAAGAGGCAAACAAGTTGACTTTGGGACACTGAAAGAGATGGTCCCGTGTTGACTATGAAAACAGCATCCAAAAGTGAGGGGAAGCACGGGGAATAGCTTAGAAATAACGCTGGCCTTGTCATGGTTACCTATGGCCACCTTCTTGACAGAGGCCCCAAAGGACTGGGAAACAGTCTATTTGGAGCCTTGCAGGCTGTGAAAACAACGGACAGAAAAATTCCTCCCCTTTACCCTAAAACGACAGGGTGGATGGCTTGGCTGCTTTTCACTCTCATCTGTTGCACAGATTAAGAGACAAACGGCCTTGTCCGGCAAGTAGACCAGCTGCAACAGACAGAGGAGACCCTTAAGCAACGGCTAGCTGCTGCGGGGCTCAGGTCACAATGTATTAAAAAGAAGAGCACTGCCTCCTCCAAAGATATTTCCAAAAGTGCAAGTCTTCATGTCTGGGGAAAAAACCCTGGGAAAATCCCCTAGTTTCGCATGTGAGGCTGGCTATTCATCAGAAAGTGGAGCTGACACGTAATGTACAGAACCTCTACGGCCATGGAGCCGTGGGAGCTGAAAAGCAATTAAAGCAGAGGGTGGCTAAAACCGTGCCTGTGCCGCTGCTACAGCCGTGGGACGATGGGAAGAATAACACAGTGGAGCCCACAGATGTCCCAAATGGCCAGTGGAACCACACAACCTCGAAGCAGTGAGTTCTGCAGGACTGAAGAGGACAGCCCCAGAAGCAGGTGCTCAGGCTGGGTACAATTGGTTGATGGCAATGACTTGCCTGGTTTGGGAGATTCCAGGTGACTGGCCAGAGCAAGTGACTAGACTTGCTAACTGCTGCCAACAATAGGCACATAGCAGATGATGTGTGTACCATGGCCCAGATGAGAACCTGCTGATGGCACATGTAAAGGATGTGATGCTGGCTCAAGGGCTAATTATCTTCAAATGGTTCTTTTGTTTGGGTCAATGATACCCCTTTTGGCCTCCTTTACCAACTGCCCAACTCGTGATGCTGTGGATGCCTTGGTTAAACTGGTATATATAGAAATGAAATGCTAAGGTGAGACAAGATCTGTAAAAACTGTACTGACAAAAAAGGAGGGGGCTCTGGTGAATGGGGCCATCTCCCCAAGGATGAGCTGTGGGCCACTGAAGGTCAATTGATGGCAGATCTGTACAGACCTGCTGGCTGCCAGCTTAGTCACAGATAAGCTAGGATGGGCAGCCTTTGAATGTGTTGCTGACTCTTGGAGAGAGTTATGCCCTGAGCGATGATATTGGCCAATGGGCCAGGGCCAGAAGGCCAAAACAGTCCTGATAAAGCTATAAACAGTAACACTGGCCTTCTTAAACCCTGATTAGGAGGCAGGCCATGCTACTTTGATCTTAGGGGTCCTGGGAGACTGGAGGCCACATATGAAGATTGACTATTTACTGGTCCTCAAAGATGTGCATGTGTACTAATATTGGTGGATACTGGAGCTGAGTCAATGCTAAAGTGCAGCAACCCACACATTTTAAAGGGCCTACTGTGTGCATTAATGGGTATGGAGGTGACTACGTCATGATCCAAAAGGCCGGATGCCTTTGGGTGTCGGGCACTTGCTTATGTTTCCCTGGTTACTGAACACTTGCTGGGGATGCACATACTGACTGGTGCTTGACTTGACACCGTGCAGGAATAATTCCAATGATAAGTTCACATGGTAAAAGCCCTAGTCCCAGGCCATTCACACCATGTAGCGCTGACTCTTCCACAAGCCACACGAGTTATGTGCATGAAGCAGTACCAGCTGCCTGGAGACCATGAAAAAACTGAGACAGACTGTCTCAAAATTTAAAAAGTAAGGGTGATACGCCCTGTTCAGAGCCCTTCAGCATGGTCTGCACTGAAGCCAGATGAGTTGTGGTACATGACGCTGGCAATCAGGTCTAATTTGCCTTCACCCAGGAGGATAAACAATGGAACCTCCAGATATTGTCATGAGCTTATTTGCATAGCCCAACTTTGTATATGATTTTATGCTATCTTGACTGTCTTACAGATTTAAAAGCCACTGTAACACTATAACCATAAATAAAGACAAAGTCTAGGGACCTGGCTTGTCTGTCAACTTCTTAGGTGTTATATGGTTGGGTAAGGCCAGACCCATGACAGTATGCCAATTGCAGGTGTATATGGTCTTGCTATGTTTCTGGTAGATGCACCGCACCTAGCTACCCTGATGTGCCCTTTATACATGATGACAGAAAGGGGCATAACATGGGGCTAAACAGATGCCGTGGAAGCTGCCTGCTGCTTGCTGGATAAATACAGTGAAAGCTGCTTTTCAGGACTCAGAGAAGGCTTTGCACAGATGTCAGTGACTGAACCTAGCCTGCCATTTATCCTAGTCATCACTGTGAATGATGATGGATTTAGTTGGGGCCTATGACAAAAACAAGGAAACAGGAGCACGGGGGGGGGGTTGGTCACAGTTGTGGAAGGGAGCTGAGAGCTAATCCCTGATTGAGAAACAGCACCAGTGTACACTGTTCTACATGCCTATGAAGAATCATGGGACAGATAGAGGGCTAATATAGCTGTAAATAGCCCATCCCAAAAAAGAAATGACACAGGTCCGCACTCTCATACTTTAGGCGACATACCTCCAACAGTGGCATCTTTCTTGGCTAGTCTGTTGGCAGCCAAACTGGCCCGTGATGTACATGACCCAAGAACCCATCCAGGTAAACAAACTATAGGACTTGGTCCCTAGTCCCTATACAAAAAAAAAGAGGATCTCCAGCTGAAGGGTCTAGCTGTGACCCAGCCCTATAAGGTACAGCAGGATGACTAGAGCAGAGCTGTGAGTGCATTATCTCTTCAGGGTAATCTGCAGAGGATTGAATTCATCAGGATGAGTCTACCTGATCCTAGAATGGTGAATTCAGGCCTGAACCTATCAATTTTTGGTGTCCTATCTGTTGCCCTTGAGCTTCCCAAGCAGGCAACCAGAGTGTCAGCCCCCTAAGGGCAGCCTAGCTGTCCATGCACACAGGTAAAAGGTTATCCTTCTTTTCATTCATCACAAGCAATCACATACTGACTGGTATGCAACTTTGTCCTTTGGTTTAACCTTCCTGCTTTGGTTCCAAACCAGAGTATGTCCACACTGCGCTGGACTCATCCTGACAAGTGTTACAAAGCCTGTCCTGATTAATTCAATCCTCTGAAGATTACCCTGAAGAGAAAAGGCACTCACAGCTCTGCTCTAATCATCCTTGGAAGCTGATGAGTCAATGCACAACTGAAGATCAAATGGACACCACACACTGGAAGATCTGTAGCCCCAGTGTACTGCTATTCAGTTAAATTCTTGGTCTCCCCCACCCATCATTATTGGTGTTTGCTGTTGCATTTTGTTTTGTGTCCCCAGAGGATTGGGAAATTCTGTAAAAGGTTGTTTTTGTTCTTTGCTACCTTGTTGTAGTTATTGAGTTAAGTATTCTTAACTGTTTAAAGTCATTTCCTGTGGATAAAATGTCTAAACATACTGGGAATATACAATAATTCAGACATTAGGAATTCCAAATTCAAATTTATGGTTTAAGGCCTGTCAGGACTTAATCAGACCAGATGGAACCCCTCCCAACCTAAAGTACATCTGTATTTTGATACATGTCCAGTTCAGGCTGCAATCCCAAATTGGAAAAACCATCACTTCTCCTCAGGACATGGAGGATTGGATTGGGAATAAGAATATCGCTCCAATATTAAGTATGTCTGTCCAGAATGGTGACAAACCAACAAATACTGTAAACCTCCTTATTTATCTGAATTCTGTCCAAGGTGGGACTGTATCATAAAATGGGCTAAAACTAAAGACAGTCTTATAACCCAGCTCCCCTTGAGGGCAACCTGCTGACAGGGAACTTGTAACTCCTTGCAGTACACTATTTTTGATCCCTCCCATCAAGATTGGTCATCAGGTTGCCAAAAAAGAGTCCAGATAGATGGTCGAAGACAAATCCATAGCTTGTTTTAAAAATCATAAAGGTTTGGGTACCCCAAGCCACAGTAGAGTTCCTTCTCCATGACCTCCACTGCTCCCATTGGCTCCTGTACCTGTTGCCAATCACACAGGACCTCCGACCCTGACATCCTGTGCCTCGTTAATAGCACCCCCACGTCCTCCAAGCTGTAAATCTGAAGTAGGGTAATGACTGTTGGCTCTGTGTATCCTCTTCAGTGCTTTCTTATTGAGCCCTAGGCCTAACCTAAAGTGACTCTAAACTTGATTCTGCAAGTGTCTCTGATTACTTACGTCAGCCTTATCCCACAATGGTGTGGAGAAACACCTCTTGCTTCCTGGGTTCCTCTAAAGGCAGAAATGTCTCTGCTGACTATATATATATATATATATATATATATATATATATATATATATATAAACTATTACATCAGGTTCTCTAGCAGTTTCCCATGGAAGTTTCTTTACTTGCTCTGATGGAGTCCACTGCGTGTTTAATAGTGCCATGATGAGCTCCATGCACTTGCTTTTCTGGTCCCTGATCTGTGTACTCAGGCCAGCAGGACCCTACACACACCCACCAGTCACATTAGAAGTGTGGCCTTGCTGTGTTGCCCATTGTGTGGGGATAGCAATAACAGGAAGCCACAGCCATGGGTATAGGCCAACAGCAATACTCACGATTAAGTGCTCCGATAACAGAAGATTTTGCTAATATACAAGCTTCTATAGACACACTTCAGGAGCACATAAATTGCCTGGCTGCAGTTGTCCTCCAAAATAAAAGGGTTTTGGATTTTTTGTGAGCCTAGCATGGAGGCACTTGTCTTTTCTTAAAAGAAAAATGCTTTTACTAAGCCAACAAGTCAGGAATAATAAGAGAAAACACCAAGCATCTCCACAGCATCAGGCGCTCACAGATAAAAATGAGGTAGGAATTTCCTCCTTGTGGGGGTCCCTGGACTCTCTTCCTTCTTGGGCAGGAGTGCTGTTTGGGCCAATAGTGGCCATCTTGATGATTATGCTTGTAGGTCTGCATGTGACTCCATTCCTGACCCAGTTTCTGTCTAAATGAGTTAAAGCCATACATCAACAACTTCTCTTACAGGCTACTTTCTCCTATCAGCTTCTTGACACTGAGGAAAATGAGTTTTTCATGTAAAAACAAAAAGTGTATGTGTGTGTGTGTGTGTGTGTGTGTGTGTAATGTAGAGCTATTTCTATGGAGAGAAAATTTGAAAACTTATATTTCTAATACTAAGTATATTTCCAACACTGTTCATGGATGAGACCGGAGACACAGCCCTTTCCCATGATTAGAACTTCAAGAGCCTTGACACTGCAGGTGCCAATTGCAAGATAAGTGTAGCTCAGCCAGGAAGAAATGTTTCTCTTACTTCCAAGTCCCAGAGAGTTATTGCCTCAAGGACACCTTTGCCTGGTCTCAGAAAATCATGTATTCTTCCACTATGTTGCACAATAGTAACCTTATTTGTTTGCTATATCCACAGGAGTAAATTCTGCCTAGCAACTGATGATACAGACATATGTAAACAATTATACGGTACTATGTTATCTGCCTTTTGTGCTTTCTTTTGAAAACATATATAAATGATTGGCAAAAAGCCAACTCAGGGCTGATGATCTGGGACTGAGGTTCCCATCAACCAGCTAGCACAACAAAGCTGCCTTACAAAGCTGCTCTGGTGCCCTGTCTCCATTTGATCTGGTCCTGAATTCCATATCAATGCCTCCTACATAACCCAAAGGGGCACTGACCCTTGGGTGTCACAAGGAATTCCACATTTAAGGAAAACTACTATAGACATCTTTGGAATGTCTCCAGAGCCCCTACTGCAACTGAAATCAAACTGAAGACAATGGAGGAAAAAGTCATCCTAAAATTCGACAGATCTCTAAGTGATGGCCCTGAGCACTGCGTCTTGAGAGGGAATGGACCCTTTGGATGGAAACTCACACCTCGCCCTGTGCCTGCCGCATGTGAGGAATGACATATTTGTGTGTTGGAACTTGAAGCACACACACCTTTCTAGTTTCCCATTGCTGTTTCTAAGGACCACGCGGGTGTGCTCCACTGTGGAGAGAAAGGGGTCACGGGGTCTTCTTGTCAGAGGGGGAGCACGTGACCCCAGAATGTGACCTCACTTCCTTGGTGATAGGTCCAAACAGAACTCGGAACCCTGCCGTCACCCGGCACCACAGTCTAGGGCAGTTACTTCCCCGACCAGTGACTGGACAGTCACAGCAAACATGCTGTGCTGTTTCCGCAGGTGTGGAGGGCGCAGCTCCAGGACCCCGAGTAGGGGGACAAAGTGGGAGAGACTTCGACGCGGGATTGCTCCATCTAGACACTTCCAGCCGCTCAGCAGGAAGGGTCCAAAGGGGGTGGGCAGCCGCACAGGGCTGGTGTCCTGTGAACCAGTGACCATGGATCCTCAGACAAGAGGGGGCCCAGGGCATGTCTCCTTTGACCTGACCCCCATATACATGGAGCCACCGGCTACAGGACAGGAGGATTTAAGTCCAGCCACCTCTGTGAGTCTCCTGCACAACTCCTGCCCTTAATCTTCAACATGTGTGTACGCTGGGGAGAAGTCAGGGTGCTGAGCAAAGTTCCTTCCAGGCAGGAGCTCTTGCTGAGAGGCTGTGGCCTGGGGTCCTGCCACACCCCTATCCAGGACAGGGCTGGCAGGAGGAGAAGGCAGTACCCAGTGTTTATCCACAGTCCCAGAGCCATCTCTAGTCCTGGTGGGGAGAAGCCTGTGACAGAGCTGCTTCTGTGTCAGCAGAACAAGGTTACTGTGGAAAAAGCAGCCCCAACTGTGGGCAGACAGAGCCTCACACCTCAGGTCAGCTGCTGGGCACTGTCCCCACAGAGCTGCACCCAGGACGTCGGCCTGGAGCTGGCCATGGGGCCTGTGTGCCTGTGACAAACACTGGGACCCCACAACAACAAGAGGTGGCAGCTGGGGTGTGGGGTGTGTGTGAGCTGAGGGAACTCTGTGCTGTGGCCACAGGAGGACAGAGAGGACACTCGGGGACAGACAACACCTTCACCCCCTCCCTGCAGGACTTGGTGAACAGTGGCCCAGGGTGCTGCTCCCACAGGAATCGGGGTTCCATGTCCCCAACATCCACATCTTCTGCTCAGCCTCCACCATGAGCGGGGCAGGGTCTCTGTCCACTGGGTGGCGGGATCAGCAGAAAAAGGACACAGACACTGTCCCTTAAGTCCTGTCATGATTTCATTCTGCCACTCACCTCAGTGTTTCTTCTGGCCCAGGTGTCCATGTGGCACCTGTCATATGACCAGGACACCTGGGCCAAGCATCGTCCTGTAAGGGTGGCAGTGAGCACAGCCTTTCAGCCACATCTGGGCAAGGAAGCTGGGCTGGCTCCCTCCTGGGCCATTTCAACAGAAACCTGGGGAGCGACCTGAGTGACCCATGCACGGACCTGGGGTCCCGGGAGGAGCCCCTGTTTCCTCCTCTCTACCACGGGAGGTGGTCTCGGGCTCCCGAACAGCTACTCTTCATGGGTGGAGTTACCAGCACCCTCTCCTCATCTCACAAGCTGGTCTGAAAATGCCAGTGTTTCTCAGTGTCCGTTTTGCAATTTAACTTTGAATATGAGGATCACATTCCCCCTGGGGCCCACCCCTGCGCCTTCTGCAAAGAGCCACCCTGGACAATTTAGAGTGTCATCAAGGCTTAGTCCTCAAGCCTCCCTAGAAGTCAGAGGTGGGACACCAAGCCCAGGTCCCCACACGATCCCATCACAGAGTGAAGATCAGGTGGCTGGGAGCCCTGCTGAGGTCTGTAGAATGAGGGCGGAGGAGGGCCCGCCACAATCCCTGATCATCCCTCACAGCAGGCCTCCCTGGACAGCTGGCACAGCATCTTTGAGGCCTGCTTCCCGGACCCCCCCTCGAGGATCAACACTGCCTCCCCACAGGAGGGGAAGGTGGGAAGGTGAGTTCTGCCTTGCTCACTATAACTCCGCATCTGGGGAAGGGGCAAGCACCTCTCTCAGCCTGTTAGCAACTCTGAACAATGAGGTGCTGGAAAAATCACGTGAAATGGTGTCTCTAGCATCAGTGTCCATGCTGGCCTTGGCCCTGTGATAGACAAGCTGATTCTTACAGATGATTCTTCATCCCCCCTGGGAACCTTTGCCTCCCCCACACTGTCCTGCAGTTGGGGAAAGTGGTTCTGCTCATTGTAAAGGGGACTGCTGAGTCACTCTGGGGCTTCAAATGGTCCAGACAGGAAGCTCTGGTGACGCAAAGGGCCCAGGCCCACTCACACCTCATGGACAAGTTGGAGGGTACATCAGTCCACAAATAGACCTGAAGACACACTATGTGCAGGCACTTTTTTAGCCATTGACTGTGATCCAATAACCAGAGCAGATGCAACCCCTGCCCTCTGGGGAGTCCATGCTATGTGGGGTCTGCACAGTCACCTTGGACAGCAGAGCAGTTAGTACCACATAGAACTGGACAACACATCCCTCCATGAGCTGAAGCCCAACAAGGGGCAGTGCAGAACAGACGCCTGCTGTCCCCTCATCCTCAGATATTTATGGGGCAGCAGCCCTGTGCCCTTGAGTGCAACCACACAGCACATACCAGTCTCTGTCCCCATGGGGCTGACAGTGGGGACAGGCAGAGGGACAGTGCGTCAGCTACCCTGAAGAGGCAGAGGTGGTCAGTGGACATGTACTCCCTCCCATAGAATCTCTGTCAGTCGCTCAGGGCTGCCTGGGTAAGACCTGCCCCATGTGGGTGTGGAGAGGGTAGGGCCGGACCATGCACAGACTGGACAGGAGGCCCAGGTGTCCATCCCTACAGGTGCCCTGGGAGGGAGTGTGGGAGGCAAGGCCAGACCCCTCACTGTGCTGCAACCCACCTTCCCCAGGTCCATGTGTGATGTCCTTGACACCTCGATTCAGGGGCACTCTCAGGAGGACCCCCCAGCTGAAGCCCTGGACCAAGGAGAGCACACTGAACCCACTGAGGCAGAGCCTAAACATGAGGAGGACTGGGGTATGGGGCTGTGGGCATGTGGGCAGGGCATGGGCCTTGGGACACTGAGACCCTCAGGACTCAGTGGAGCTGCGGTCTGCAGGACTTCCCGGGGGAGGCTTTGTGCACAGAGCTGTCTCTGACAGGCGGTGGGAAGGTTTTGCCCCAGGAAGGAACATGGACAGTTGCTGATCTTTTCTCCTCTCTCAGCTGTAGGGCCAGCTCCAGCCCAAGCTGGAATCCCTCCCTCGGAGCCCATACCAGCTCCACCTGCAGCTCAGTCCTCAGCTCTGGCAACAGAAAAGGAGCCAGAGCCAGGAAGCCCCTTCACACCAGCTGCAGGGCTGGGGCTCCTGGTGGCTCCACAGCAGGGCTCAGCTCCTGAGCTCCCCTGGGGCCCGCCCCTGCCCCACCCCTGCCCTTCCCCCGCATTACTGTTAGTGTTAGTGTATGTATTTGCTATCCTATTCTGGGTATACATAAACAATACAGTTCTTTTCAAATAAAAGATAACCTTTACAGTTTAGTTTTAAAGAATCAGCATGAAGCGCATTCTTGGGGTTTGTGCACCAGACACCACTGTCCAGGGCCAGAGCCTTCTCCTCAGTGCTTGCTGGGCAGTAGCTCCTCCTCTCCCCCTGCTGCTAGTTCCTGGCCCCTACTCCTGTTAGGTCCCGTGCTTTATCTAGTCCTCACTTTTCACTGTGGTGCAGAGTTCTCTCTGGCCACAGAATGCGGAAGGGACTGACGAATCTTGTCTTCTGTAGAAGGGAAAATCCCAGATACATCCTGTCCAGTTTCCACTCATCTGTGCAGTAAGTCATCCAGTTCTTTTCGCCTGACAAGAAACCTCTATGGCCACAAAATAATGTGTGCAATGCGAATGAAAGACGAAAGAAAGGCCATAGCCACAGTCATTGCATGAGGGACAGTGACTGTCCCCCAAGGGCGTCCTTCCTGTCTTCATCTCAGTGTTCAGTCAGGCCTGTGTGTCTCTGCTGCTGGGTGAGGAGTGTGTCAGACCACCGCTCTTCTGTCCCCTCCTGGAGGCACTGGGCACGTGGGGACAGGATGTCAGGACCACTCGGTGAAGAGTGACGAGGACCATCCAGTGCAGCACTGGATGCTGCAGTTTCAGCAGGAATTCCTGAGGAAACGTGAGGTCCAAATGCGGTGGAAAGGTGGTCAGGGCAGTGCATGCCTGTAATCTCAGCACTTAGGAGGCTGAA
>PVJX010043334.1:0-13691 GCA_004027295.1 Dolichotis patagonum
GTCAGGACTACTATTTCATTTTTCTCTCCCAGGCGTTAAATAAAGTATAAACATTTTTAGTCCCATCTTGAGCGCCCAAGACCTCAAATGACTCTCAAGATATTTTTCCCCAAAGGTCTTTGAATTAATTGCAAGTTGCTGTCTTCCTCTGCAGGGCAGTAAAATCTGATGTTTTAGGGACCCAAATACATACCACTTTCACACAATTTAAAATAAAATATAGGCAGGGCAGGTGATGCTCAATGGAAGAGCGTTTCTCTGATATCCATGTGCCCCTGGGTTCCACACCCAGTACTACAAAAAACATAAATAAATCGTAGGTCACGTATAGTTATATAGATTTCTCCATAGAATTATTTAAAATGCAATCTTCTTCCAAAGATTTTGAAGATATGAGTTTCAGGTATACATATTTTAAATGTTTGTGGAGATATGACTACTAGCAGCTTTTTGGGTGACTTGGCATAACAGTGTTAGAATTTATGGAGCAATACAAAGGTGTAGGTGTCTAGATTCGCTGTATCTCTTTGAGGCCCAGGGGCCTGGACACAGGGCTACAGTGATAGTGTAACAACTGACTCATCCCATGGGTGCCTGTTTGGGTTTTCTTCACTAAAGAAAGCATGTGCCTATCATTTATAGGGCTTGAAGTTAGCCTTACCCTCTGGGGAGCGAGAAAGACCGGAGCTGGGCTACCCCTACGGCTGAAAGGCATGCCAGCTCAGCCCTCGGCTGCATGGAAGGTTAGATGATTTAAATAGGACTGGGGTTTATTGAGCTACGTTTGGTCTTTGGAAATCACAGGTGTATGTTCACAAATATCTCTGAAGAAGGTCCAGCCTGAACTATTATGGAGGGAAGGGAGTGGGGAGTGAAGATGCCTGTTCGACTCTAAGTTTGAGCCTCTATCAAATCGCACAAGTCTTTTTTTCCCCTAGCCTGTACAGTTTTATTTAGCCCGCAGATCTATTCCTGAAATATCCTCAGCTGACCCAGCCAAATGGGCAAACGACGTCCGCAGCATTAAATCTGTGAATGGCTTGTGTTCTAGAGAAGTGGTTGCCAAAGTGGGAAGCCCAGAAGATCTGTGGGGAAAAAGAAAAACAGTAGCATCATAAGTGCATGTATTTTTATCTTTAAAAAAAGAAATCAAGATTGACTGGTTTTTGAAAGGTTTGACACCGATGTTCTTACTCAGTCTGTCCATCGGGAGGTCCTTATGTTGTCCAATGTGTGACAGATCTCCAGGAAAGGGGGAAAGACCCACAAAGCTGCCATCACAGGTCAATTCACTTTTGACTGATTTCCAGGATGGTGTTTTATGTATGCTTTCTTTGTGAAGTAAGTGTATGGGTTAAATTATTTTGTTGATTAAATTAACCTTTACTAAATGGATAAACAAAAGCTAAAGAAAACTAAGGAAATTTTGAGTGGAGTAAAGGGAGCAGATTAATACAACGAGCAGAACATGGTAGCACACTTCTATAATCAAAGCTACATAAGAAGCTGAAGAAAAGGATCATAAATTCAGGTTGTCCAAGGCCAGTCTGGACAACTCAGTGAGACTGTGTCACAAAATTTGAAAAGGACTTGTTCTGTAACTCAATGGTAGAGCACTTGCCTAGCATGCCTGAGGCCCTGGGTTCAATCCCCAGAGTCATAAAACAAATAGATGATTATCATGATCATGATGATAATGCAGCTATAAACAAACATTTTAAAAAAAAGTCTATTTTTACTACCTGTATCGTTCCACCCCTTATGAAATAAAACAGTAATAGTATATTGTCTGATACGTCAGACAAAAAAAATTGAAATCATCAAAAATCGATAGCTCCATGGCACAGTGCCTACCTGGCAAGCACAAGGTCTTGAGCTCAATTCCTATTTCTTTTAAAGTCTATGTGAAATACAAATGTATAACCTCTACTACTAATGAAAAACCTCATCCTAAGCATAGATTTCACATCAAAAGAAAACTTCATGATTGTATGAAGCCATCATAATTAGCAAGATATTTAAAATCTAAATATTGTCAACATGAAAGCAAATAGTTTTAAAGGGGTTAGTAGTATTTAAGATTATGCAATACTATAATACAGAATTTTACTAAGCTGAATATTTAAGGCCAATTTTGAGGTTTTGTTTGTTTTTAATTCATTTCTTAAAGCAAAAAGACACATAACATTAGGAAAACTCTTATTTTTCCTAATGTGAAAATAGCTAACATAATATCTGGAAAACAAGGTACCTATGAAGTGAAAGGCTTGGTTTTGTCAGCAGTTTCTTCAGAAAGATGTGTAGAAGCATTGTTGAAGTTTGAAAAGGTGGTTGCAGCACGAGAAACGTGCGCTAGTTGCCTAGGTCGGTGTCTGCAATGGAAATGAGTTGCTTATTAGTGAATCACTAAGGAAAGAACAGCCTGGAAAGCTGTATTTTCACAAGTCAGTGACTTTGTTAGCTACAACAGTGGTTTATGGGGAAACTGTGCAAACCAACAGCTGCTCTGCCAGAAATAAAGAATTCTGGGTAAAGTTAACAAAATAGACCAGAACATAAAGTTGATTCAGTTTATTGTTCCTAGGCCAGTTAATGCAGCAGAGAAGCTAAAGGCAAGCACTAGAGGTGTTGTGGAATGTCATCAGTATCATTAATTTCTTCAGATTACCACTTTAGATTAGTAGGGTGGGGTTTTTTGTCATTGTTTTTGTTGTTTTGTTGTTGTTGTTATGTGTATTTTTGTTTCATTTTGTTTTTACTGCTCTGAAATAAACATAGGAAATGTTAAGGAGAGTGTTTTACTCTATAGGAGTCTGATGGTTGTCTCCAGGAGTAATGGAATTTAAAGATGACTATATATATTTTTTCATCTTTCAGCAATAATTTCAAAACTATCAATAAGTACAAGTGAACTAGGGGGATTGGAAGTACTTCCTGGAAGCTACTTTTGTAAACACAACACATATAACCTGTCTTTCTAAGGAAAAGATGATATAATAACTAGTAAGCACTTTTCAAAAGAAAGAAATACTAGGGAGGGCTTTTTTTTTTTTTTTTTTGTACCGGGGATTGAACTGAAGACCTTGCGCTTGCCAGGCAGTCAGTTATGCTGCTGAGCTAAATCCCCGGCCCCTGGAGGGCATTTTTAAAATGAATTTTTGGAAAAGTTCCATAAAATATACATATGTGTGTGTTATTTTTTTGCCAACACATACATTTTCAAGTTTCATACTTAAAATCTTAAGAGCAAAATTATTACATTTTTAAATCTCCAAGGAATTTTAGAGTCTCTGTGTTAAAACTATTAAAAAGACATTACCTTTCAATGAGTTAGCAAGAATAACTCAGCAAAGTTGAAAATTTATGCAAAGTTTCAGCCAAAATCTTTGCACAAGGAGTAGAGAGGATTGGAAAGTGACCATTGTCTTGGTTAACTTTTCTCTCACCATTGAGACAAAAATACCTGACTCCCAAAATTAGGGAAGGAAAGGTTTATATAGTTTATAATTTTTTTGGAGGTTTCAGTCCATATCCAGCTGGCTCCAAGGCAGGGTGGTGTGCTGAGGGGCAGCCATTCATGTCATGGCAGCTACAAGTGGCAAAAGCAAAAGGACGAAAAGGGGAAAAACATGTCTTCTTCCCTCCTTTATGTTGTATGCTGGTCACCCACCCCTGGGCAGGTACAGTACTCACACCACTACTCGCAGCACTAGACAACAAACCAATCACAAATGCTAGATTCAGCTGCCTCCATGACTTCATGAGGCTTAGGGGACCACCTAGACACAAACCACAACAACCACTATGATTGATTAAATGCTGCCACTAATATACCTCCTCTGTTCGAATCCATGTATCGCACCCTCCTACTTCAGCCTCCTAGAGTTCTGGGGGTATAGATGTGTCACCACTCCTGCTTCCGAGTATGTCTTTTAAAAATACCTTTTTAATATATGTCTTATAAAGTATATAATGTTATTTGTATAATAGCATATGTCTGCATTACATAAATATACATATAAATATATTGTACGCTCAATACATTTAGTGCATGCTCAAATTTTTTTTAACAGAGAAGAACAAGACACCAAAAATTTTAGAAGTGTCATCATCCCCTAAGTAGCCTTGTCTTCTTATGGG
Organism: Dolichotis patagonum; assembly: GCA_004027295.1. Classification (NCBI taxonomy): domain Eukaryota; kingdom Metazoa; phylum Chordata; class Mammalia; order Rodentia; family Caviidae; genus Dolichotis; species Dolichotis patagonum. Next base: position 4,141 of record PVJX010043334.1, read on the forward strand.
AAGTATCTCATTTGAGATTTACAGGGGAAGTCTATTATCAACCCTGAGTGTACCACTCACCTACTGTGGTTCTTCTTCCAAGAGAGACAGACAGACAGCAGACACACACACACACCACAATACAGTGATACCTCAGTTGTTGAACAGCTCTAATCTCAAACTTCCCACTATTCAAACAGCAAAGTTCAAAAAAAAAAGAGGTCTGCTTGGTTTTTTAACTTTGCTCAATAATTGAACCAAAAATTCAACTTGAGAAAACTTACTTGTGTCTAGCCACAAAGGGGTGACACTCCAGCCCAAGCACCAGATAACACATAATGCTTGGTGAATGCATTAAAATATCTGTCACTGTGCTTTCTTTCTTTCTTTTTGTCATGTTATCTGCATAAAATATCATAACCATGGTTCCAGTGAAAGTTAATGATGCCCATAGAAAAACTAAGAGGAAAACTGTTAGAACCACAATAGAGTTAAAGAAATCATTGTAGAATTTGTTAAAGTCCTGGAAAAATGAATTTATAAGCATGATTTGGGGGCCTCAGAACCAATTATTTGGTTCTCCTTTATTTCTTATGGGAAAAATATGTTCAGTTCTCAGACGCTCCAATGTTCAAACATGAATTTGAGAAGAAATAGGTTTGACAGCCAAGGATCACAGTATTCTAGGTAGGAACCAGAGTGCTGTGGCTGTGTCACTCTGACTGAGGTCTCTGCTCACTGGTCTCTACCTTAGACCCCTAGAATCTTAGAGCCACTTACTTACCAAGTAATCACTTAATTCTTCAGGAACACAGTCCCTCCCCCACGCTAATATTTACTTTCAGTAGCAACATTGAAATAATCTAAAGAAAAAAATAACTTCGACTCTTACTACACTAATTCCCCATTAATTTAATTTTTCTATGTTTAGATCTAATACGTGAGCATGTTCAGACAGCTCTACGACACTAATTCAATAGATTTGTTTTCTTTTGTATCTTATCTGTGTTTATCTGCAATATATATTTTCCAAAGTACCTTTCTTAGTACTCTGAAATTGAGTAAAATTGATTGAATTAGTCTTCAGTCAATTTTATGTTCTCATGCCTTTTCGTACAAGTATATGTGAAAAATTCCTAGCTGTAGGATCCTCAAACAACTGAGCATGGTAGTTGCCTATAATCCCAGAACTCTGGGAGGCTGAGGCAGGAGAATCACAAATTTGGGTTAGCCTGGTGAACTTAGCTATTTGGTGAGACCCTGTTTCAAAATCTAAAAAAGGACCAACAATGTAGCTCATTGTAAAGGTGCTAGGTTCAATCCCCAGTATGATAAATAAACAAACCATACAAAACTTGTTACTCTTGTTGCAAATACTTCCCCATAGAGATTATGCTAATTTCTATCCCCACCAACAGTATATAAAAGTGCTTAAACTTTACCCCAATCACTCTAGGCTTTGAGTCCCTAACCTTTAAATTGGGGGAATAAAAGGCATTTAGAAAATCACTGAAAGGTACAGAAAGGTTATCAGCAGTTACCTCTGGAAGAGGTCAGGTAATAACAGAATCAAATTCCTTCAGAAGTTTGTGAGGATTAAGTGAGACAAGGGAGGGGGGCTCTTACAGAATGCATGGTGCATGGTAAGCCCTTTGTAAATATTAGCTCATTGTTAGTAGAAAAACAGACTCTTTGAAGTCTCTACCCTACTTGCAGCTGCAGATGTGCTAGATTTAGTATGTGTCCTCTCTCCCTCCATGCACATACATCCCACCTCTATCTACCACCTCTATCTACCGGCCACCCACCAGCGACAGATAAACCAAACCTCCCCCTTGGACTTGATTAGCAACTGCTTCTATGGAATTGAGCCCATGACAACAAGCCGGTTAGTGGTGTGAGACAAGCTGAAAGGTCAAACCAAACGGAAAGAGGTCTGCAGAAAGAGCCAGGGCCACAGCTGGACCTACAGAGGGGCAGGCCTCAGAAGGAAGCCGGTTCCTCGGAGCAGCACAGAGTGGGCATGAAGAGCCAGGGGAGAATGTTGTCAGAAAGGAAGGTGGACAGTGTCTTCGGGGGCGTGGGGCCCACAGTGCCCAGCTTCAGTTCCCACAGTGCTTAGTTGTTCGCACAAGTTTTCCTTGTTCTCATGGAGTGGGCTTTGCAAACACGTAAGTCCCATTCAAAGGCTGCTGTCAGGAGGCAAATCGGACAGTTGCTCAGGCTCTGATCCACCCTAGTGCACCAAGTCCAAGTGCTGATTCCATGAAAATGTAAAAGAAAATTAAATTGTTTGTCTTCAGGCTTTTTCCAGACCTCCTTCGACTGTCAGCACAGTTGAATTCCCAGTGCCCTCTGGGGGGCACTATTCAATTAAGTTTATTCAGTGGTAGTGAGCACTGCACCAACAGAACATTGGAAGAGCTGGGTGTTGGAAATAATAGTTTCCATTTGCGGTTGGCAGCATGCTAGCCAGGGTGCTGGTTGCTTTCTATGTACTGTATTCTAAACAATAACAGTTACGCTTCCCACCCTGCAGTAGTAGATGCTGTTCTAGCTTTGTTTCTTGTTTCTGCAGGCAGGTTATTAACAGGTACCAAACAAAATGAAAGGCTTCCCTTCAAGTTCAGTTTGCCTCAATTACTTGCAGCGCTTGGACTTAATTTGCATTTTCATGGGCACGTACTTCTTTTTAATTAGGAAAACAAAGAAATATATGTAGCGCCAGTATAAAGCAAAAGAAAAAGCATGCGGTTGACATGAGCATAATTGTCTGGGTTCTCTCTCGAGAGGAGAGGTGCTTCCTGTCTCATACCTGTTGGCCCTCAGGTAATGACCAGGTTTCAAGCAGGCGGAAGGGGGGAGCTTTTGTCTTCTCCGCCTTTCTCAGTGCCAGTGTCACCAAGTCCAGAAGGTAGAGTGATGTTCCCAACCTTCTTGGAGAATTGCCTTTGTGAAGCCTGTAAACAACTGATCTGTTCATTAGATATTCCTGTAGATTTTTCCCCAGTACTGGGCACTGTGTATGCATTACAGATATTCTTTTCATTTTAACTTTTGTGACAACATTATGAGATATTATTTTTTATCTTAATTTTTTAAAATGAACATAATGATTATATATATTTAGGGGTTATCATGTATCATGAATAGATTATGTATTTTCAAATCCGATTAAACAAGCCAGAGGTGACAGCACATATTCGTAATCCCAGCACTCTGAGAGGGCTGTAAATTCAACCCTAGCCTGGACAACTTAGTGGTTTAGTAGGAACTTGTCTCTAATAAGAAATAAAAAATGATGAGACAGTGTAGGGATGTAGCTTAATGCAAAGACCCTGAGTTGAATGCCCAGTAGTAATGCAAAAACAAACAAACAAACAAACAAAACTCAGGAAAGCATATCTGTTTTTCAATATTCATTATTTACTTGTGGTAAGAACATTCAAAACCTTGTCTTTTAGTTTATCACTATCTATATACATCCTTTTGGGCAGTAGTACACCAGAATTTATACACATTGATCAATCTTCCCCATCCTGCCCTTCCCCTAGTCGCCCCAGCCTCTAGTTACCATGGTAACCACCATTCTACTTTTTTTTTTTTAAAGACAGGATCTTGTTGCGTTTCCTAATATGGACTTGAACTTGTGATTTTTCTGAGTTGCTGGGATTACTGATGTTCACCACCTTACCTGGCTTACTCTCAAATTCTATGAGATCAACTTTTGAAAATTCCACATACGAGTGAGACAGTAAAGTTATTTATATCTGTGTCTGGTTATTTTGCTTAACATAATGTCCTCCAGTTCTATCCATGCTGTTATAGATGACAGGATTGTCTCCTTTTTATGAATAAATATTCCATTAACTACTAAGACATAGCATTTTTATCTACATGTTTAAATGAAGAAATTTCGGCTGAGAAAGATTACAGAAGCCCACATAAGGAAGAAAGCCTGTAATTTCCGGGTGTACCTGAGTCTTTTTGGACAGATGATCATCCCCAAACATCACATCTACCCCAATGGAGAAGACATCCATAAAGAACACCATGTCCACCCCCAGTGAGGCACACGGCCTTCTTTAATTCAGTAATAATTCTGTATGTGGCATCCCACTTGGAACACCTTGCATTTTATGATGTCACTGTCTCATTTCTCTCCACTGTGGAGGTGAAGAACTCATAATCAGGAAGTCTGGGTTCTGAATGCTGTCTTAATTTTTTTATTTTTCTTTCATATAAGAATGTTCACTGATCACTTACTGTATTTTAGCCCTGGTTATACATACTGGAAAAATATTGGTGCCCAATAACATACAAAATTCCTCATTTTGGGGGGGCCTGTGTTGCATGCTTTGGAAAAGCTGTCTTCCCTTTGATGGAGTAATTGTGATTAATAATGATATGAAAGTTTTCAAGTATACTTTCTTGTTTTATAACAGCTTTATTGAGGTACAGTTCACCTGATATAAAAATGAACCCTTAAAATGTACCATTAAGTGGTTTTGTATATTCAAAGTTGAGTACCACAAATATCTAATTTTAGGATATTTTCCTAGTTCCCTGAAGAAAATCCGTAACTATTGCTAACTGCTCCCCACATTTTCCTCCTCCTAGCCTTCCTTTGTGTCTCTATAGATTTACAATATATTCTGGGTATATCTGGATGTAGATTTCTGAGATAGTGTCTTTCACTTAGCATGACACATCTGTGTTCATTTATACTGCAGTGTGTTTCGGGATTTATTCCTTTATGTCACCAAATAGTATCCCACAGAATGTTTAAACACATTTGTTTACCCATCCATCAACTGATGGACATTTGGTTCATTTTTATTGTTTGACTACTACGAATTATGCTGCTGTGGATATTGAAGTGCAAACTATGTGTGTACTTGTTTTCAGTTAGTTTAGGTATATATGTAGGAATAGAATTAGTCACGATATAGTAACACTACATGTAACTTTGTTTTCCCTTTTTTGAGATGGGTCTTTCTAAGTTGCCCAGGCTGGCCTCCAACTCTCAATGCTCCTACCTCAGCGCCTGGAGTAGCTAAGAATACAGACATGTGCCCTGCTTAAATATAACTTTTAAAGCCACCACCAAACTGCTTTCTAGAATGATTGCACCATTTTTTTTGCTCCATCAGCAATATATGAGATTTCTAGTTTCTTCACAGTCCTGCCGTCACATTTGTCTCTCTCTTTGTTATTATCCAGTCATTTGAGTGAGTACGACATAGTATCTCTCTGTGATTTTGACCTGCAGTCCCAAAGAGTAATGATATTGAACACATTTAGATGTGTATATCTTTGGGAAAATGTTTATTAATTTAAATTCTTTGCCCACTTTTTTTTTTTTTTTGAGAAAGAGCCTCACTGTATAACCCAGGCTGGCCTTGAACTCTCATTAGTTACCTTTGCTTATTGAGTTGTAAGTAGTCTTTGTATAGTGTAGATATAAATCCCTTATCAGGTACATAATTTACAAATATTTTCTTGGGCTGCTACCGGTATTAAACACTTGCCATTGATTGTTTTTCAACAACTTGCTCAGGGAGCAGGCTGTTCTTACAGTAGCAGCTTTGAATCAAGTCGAGTAAAGATACACCTTGAAAATAGAGAATTTCAGAGAGCTGCCACACAGGTCAAAGAATATCAGTTTGCTTGGGATAGAGTTTTCAGGGCCTCCAGACTTGTTCTGCTTTAGTGGCTACTAAGGAATCCATCTAACTTTTGGTTAACTTCAAGAGTTGATTTTAACCATTTTATCTAGTTTTCTTCTTGGCTTTATAGAGGAATAAATTTTTAGAGGTCTCTACCATCAACTTAGAAGTCCTTCCTCTCATAAACTTATTTTTTGAAGTATATAGCATACGTAAAGGCATAAATCTTAGGTGTGATACTTAATGAATTGTTCTATTAACTATCACCCAGTAAAAACATAGAACTCTACTAGCACCATAGTTCTTGTCACTTATTAAACCCCATCTCCCGAAGTAAATTGGTGTTAATAAGAGAACTTCCCTGTCTAGTATCAGCATTGTTTTTTACACTCTCCATCTAATTTTATTTCAGTTTTTCCCTATAACCACTCACTTAATTTCCTCCAAACTACTCATACAATCTAATGGCTTTTTAAAACTTTACTTGTTACCAGTTCAATCCCCAGCACTGCAAAAAAATTTCTTTTTTACTTGTTAAATTTATTTCAATTTTTTAAACTTCCAAACAATTCTTTTTGGTTAGTTTTGTTTCGAGACAGGGTCTCACTATGTACTTTAGGCTGGCTTCACACTGACTAGTGTGGCCTCAGGCCTCCCATGTGGCAGCCTTTTTGCTTCAGCCTCTAGAGTGCTAGAATTACAGACATTTACCACCACATCCAGCCCTTTCAAGCAATTCGTAACAAGCTTATTTGAGACACTTCTTTTTTTTTGAAGCAGAGTCTCACTGCACAGTTCAGGCTGGTCTTGAACTCATTTTGTAACCTAGGCTGGCCTCAAACTTCCAGTGATCCTCCTGCCTCAGTATCCTCAGTGCTGGAATTGCAGGCATGTGCCACCATGCCTGGCTCTTTTTCTTCTTGATGTGTACGTGGTCCTTAAGGGTTGAACCCAGGACCTTCCAAATGAGGTACATCCCCACCTTTCCTTTTTTTTTTTTAATTTTTAGATTTTAAAAAAGGTCTCACTAACTTGCTTAGGCTAGGTTCAAGCTTGTGACCCTCAGCTCCCAAAGTGCTGGTGTTATAGATGTGTATCACCTCACCTGGTTCAAAATTCCTCTGTGGCCCAGGCATGTTTGTGCATGCTTGTAATCAGCATTTAGAAGGCTGAGGCAGGGACATCACTGCAAATTGAAGGCCAACCAGGGCCACAGAGTCAATTCAAGGCAAGGTTGAACTACAAAGCAAGAACAAAAACAAAAACAAAAAATACATAAATAAACAGTTAAATATACTCCTCTAGTGACCATTCCCCCATCACTAAAGCAGGCACTTAGAGAACTGGCTGAAACTCTATGCTATCCTTTTTTCCTGTGCATGCAGTCACTTTAATCATGCACACAAATATAATCAGTATAAAGTTACATGGTTTTTTTCTTGGACTTCTGCACAATGTCCAGGTGTTATGAATTGTACAGATGGAAGGATAGTCTGTGACAGGACTTTGAAAGATACCTCATCCACGATGCAGATGTCTCTGGTTTTCCTGACCAAGGTTTTTTGACTAAACCTGCACCATTGTTACCATGGCCCCTGTACAAATTTTGCTTCTGAAGTTGTTCCCTTGAAGAATTCTTCTCCCGGTGTGAAAGCAAAGAGACAGAGTCTTCCTTTGGGCCATTTAGGACATGTGGGCACCCAGCTCCCCTCCAGTGTTTTTCTTCTCGTGGATCATTAGCCGGAAGGAAAGAAGGTGTTCTGATGGAGGATTAAACCAGATAGAGCAGGTCACGGTGGTATGGACACTTATGAGGAAGTACTTGGGGATGAAAAGGCATCAAAGTGGTTGAACTTAACAGTACAAGGGTGGGAAAAGCTTGTAAACTGAGAGTGAAAAGTTTGAGCAAAGATAGTGGACTCAATAAAAATGACTTAAGAAGCAGTTCTGTCTTTTATAGGAAAATTTCAATATAACAGAAGACAAGACTGCCTCAAATAACAGAGGTCACTATTGCCAAACCCCAAGCCAATATTCTATGTATATATTTTAACTTTTATTAATTTTTACATTTCGTCAACAACTTTTACTATGAATGGCGAGGAAAATAAAAAATGTTAAACAATGTGACATTTTCTCGAAAATGAAATGGACTTACCATATGATCTAGCAATCCCATTTCTATATACATACCCAAAAGAATCAAAAGCAAGGAATCAAACAGATATTTATGTTAATCAAACAGATGTTCATGTTAACCAAATGTTGGAAGAAACCCAAATGTCTATTGATGGGTAAATAAAATGTGATATATATATTTTCCAGACTTAAAAAGTATTTTTGCTAAGGCTTCCAAGCATCACAGAAAGGGTAGATTTTTTTTTTTTAACAGAAATTTAATTTCTCTCCAGAAGACGGCTAGAAGTCTGAGAACAGTGTGTTGGCAATGTTGGTTTCTTCCCAAGCTTCTTTCTTTGGCTTGTAGATGGTGCCTTTTCACTATGCCCTTTCCATGGTTTTCCCCTCTGTGTGTGCATGAAATTAAAAATAACCCACATGATAGAGATCATATGAGTCCATGTATATAAGCACCCTCAAATAGTCCAAATTATCAAGTTTAAAAAGAGTATGGAGGCTATCAGGGTTTTGGAGGGAGAAGGAACAAGGGGTTGTTATTTAGTGGATATAAGGTTTCAGTATGGCATGAGAAAAAGTTCTGGAGATGGATAGTGGGGATGGTTGCACGACAACATGAATATTCTTATTGTCACTAAAATCTACCCTTTAAAATAATTAAGGTGGTGAATTTTATGGTACATATATTTTACTACAATTTTTTTTACAGTAACTATAAACCTACTTATGTGAGGACAGATCAGAGACCTCAGGTGACCAAAGCTTCTGAGGACACTGTCCGTATTTTAGAAGAGACCTTCCCTCAGACCCTCTCTCCACCCTCCACCCCCAGGAGCAGCTCTGATCAATCCAGGGCTGTGGTGTCGCTAGCACTTTTAGTTAACCTGCAGCCACTGTCTGATTAATAAGAAAGCGCATAACTTCCTTCCAAAACCAGGGAAATGAGATAAATGTCAAAAGTTAAGACATTTGCAAATGTTTTAAATGTCACCACTTAGAACCAAGGTGAAGAGGGAAATGTGACTCGATTCTGACTTCCTGGGACCTCTAGAAACCCTGAAGAAGCTTTCAGGGGCAAGGGACTCGGTGTTTCTTCCGAAGGTGTAGTAGTGTGTGGGTTGAGACAACCTGGTGAATATCTCCACCGGGACCCTGGGGACTTTATCTGGTCCCTGGCGGTTTCCTTTTTGGCTCTTTCCGCTTTCTGCCTCCTGGATGCTAAGAGCTGAGCACTTTTTCTCTACCACACCCTCTTCCATGACATTTCTGCCTCAGAGCCAGCAAACCAAGGGCTGAAGCCTCTGGAATCACAAGCCAAAATAAACTATCGCTCCATTAAGTTGTGCACGTCAGGTATTTTGTCCCAGCAACAAAAATCTGACAAATGCTCGCACGTTTTTTAGCCAAGAGCTTCTCCTTAAAAATGCCCTCTGGCTTTAACATGGCGAATTTCAGGACAACCAGGCAACAGTTTGAAGATGAAGTGGCAGAAAGTTTATTGAACTTATGAATAGTTTTTAAAGGAAATTTTGGACTATATAAGAGAAATTTAAGATGAAGAAACAGCCATAAGCTGTGACTTCCTGATGACATCTTCATGATACTTCTCTGCTACCTAAAACATTTCTTGACACTGGACCCTGTCACAAAATTTTGTGTCACTTGACCCTTACTTTCTTTTTATTTTGACATTTCAAGTCTGAAGGCAGTGGATGTAGCATCCTCAGCACGTAGAGGATAAAAATGTTCACTGACTAGGAAACCTAA
>PVJX010043335.1:0-13722 GCA_004027295.1 Dolichotis patagonum
GATATAGCCTAAGACCATAATGAATGCCCGAATCAGTGGACAATGGCAAACTTGTATATATTATGTTTTTTCTGTACATCTCTACTTCTAATAAAGTTTTATTTATAAATTAGGAACAATAAGAAATTATTAAAAATAACATAAAATACAATGATTATAACATTCTGTAATAAAAGTGAAAGTGGTCTCTGTCAACCTATGTACCTTTCTCCTTTCACTTGAAAGAAGCACTTTATGGTAGTATTGCTCTTGTGCTTTGGGGCCAGTATTAGGTAAAATAAAGTCCCTTGAGCACTAGCTTTGTGATCTGCCTCAGTGGATGTGATAAAGTTGATCTAATAAAATGCTATTAGGTGAGTGAAGGATGGTTATCATACCCAGTGTGGATATGCTGGACAAGGGGACGATTCTTATCTTGGTAGGGATCCACGTCATGAGATTTTATCACACTACTTAGAACGATGTGAAACTTGAAACCTATGTGCTTTTTATTTTTAAAAATTTCCACTCCCTATTTTTACTGCATTTGATGATGCGCAGTGGAAGTTGTGAAAAAAAACTGCTAATAAGGGAGAAGTACTATAGTTAGAAGGACGCGATGTCTTAACTGTGGTGTCGCCTTGAATGAGAAACACTGATGATCTGGCACCATTCTGGGTCATTCTGGATGATGGACTTGCTGAAGAATGAAGACCCTCCCTGGGTGTTGGTGGATAGAATAAAAAAGGAAAGAAGGAGGAAATTTTACTGCTGCTTCTTCAGGGGAGCTGGTCTTTGCCATTGCTTTTGAAAGTCCTTGGTGTATCCAGTGCTGATTCTTCAGCTTTCCAGCACAGACACTTTGGTTTCCTGATACGGATCTTCATGGGACTCTGCAATGGCCTTTGGCTTTTGATGGGTCCTCCAGCTCACCAGCAAGCAGATGTCCCTCTTGCATTCTTCCACACCTGACTCTACAAGAGGCCATGGTCATCCTTCCTTGTAAATTCTCTACAGTCATGTATGCATGTACACAGCTCTATATTCCTCAGCTGTACTGTTTAGCTATATACTCAGTGAGTGCTGTTCTTTTACTTTTGGATTCTATCCAGGGAGTGGGACACGCTTAACCATTTTGGGCTTTTCCCATGAGTTTGTTTTAACCTCATTTTTTATGCCACAAATGGTTTTTGTTTTCCTAGGAGAGAACATATGTCAAATGATAAGCAACAGAGAGCTCCTTTTGTTTGTGTTTCTGGTATAATTTATCTTCCCGGAGGCAATGACCTAGCTGTCTTAAGGTGAGAAGGGTGGAGGTAAGGAATACTTAGGGAAGAATGTTGTTATTTCAAAGATACTTCCCACCACTCTTGGAATAAATGCCCATTAGGGAATGCTGGTGTAAAGAAGATACAGGTACGGCTAAAAGCTGACGGAGAAAGGAGTGTGTATTGTAGTGATGCTGCCTTGAGATTTGATTATGTGCAACAGATTACAGTAATAGCCTTCCATTATAATGAATGCTACCTCCTCTTAAAACATTGTAGTTTGTCTTACTTGTTCAGTCTCCTCTAACATTGGCTCTGAGCTTTACCATGGGACTCTGGACTATGACCATTAGTAAACCTGAAGCAAGCAGAAATTTGAAAATCATTTACTCTTTTTTTGCTGTTAAAAACTCTGACTCTAGCATACAAAGGAGGCTGGACTAGTTTTCTGAAGACATGAGGACTAAGGCTATAGGCATAAAAAGGTGGTAGAGTGATTGCCTAGCATGTGTGAGGGCCTGGGTTCGATCCCCGGCACCACAAAAAGCAATAACAACACATGAGGGTCAGCTAAGAAACAATCCCAGTGACAAGCACATAAGTTAACCCCGGTTGACTGCCAGGTGACCAGAAGTCCATGAGTGAGCCAGCTGAAGCTAGAACTGCCCTGATTGAGCCTCCATCAAAGTGTTAATATGCCAATTAAGGCAGATCAAGGCTTGGCTTTCAAAGGATAAAGTGGTCCTCAGAGACTGCTGCTTCCCTTAGGCATTTACTTTAGGGAAGGACACAACTATAAGGAAATACTCTGGGGGCGGGGATGTAACTTAGTGGTAGGGCACATGCTTAGCATGTATGAGGCCCTGGGTTCAATTCCTAGTACTACACTACAAAAAATTTTAAAAAGATTAACTTACAAGTACAGTATATGCAGATATGTGCTTGATTTTATCTTATAATCTAGACAATATATTAGAATAATGATGTAATGAATTAATTTTCCTTTTCAAATGAAAACCTGATAAAAAGCAACAGCAATAGTTACAAATGACAATGATCAAATGAAATAATTTAGATGAACCTTGAACCACTTTATCCCTTGCAAACCAAAGCTTTCATCTGTAATTGGCATTCCTTGACCACCTGCTAAACAACTACTTGTGTGGTCCTGTAATGTGTCTTCTGAGAATTGATGCAGTCAGTGTTTTGAAATGAGATTTTTAAACTTAGTTAAGCTTAGTAATTTTTGCCAGTGTATACTCTAGATTTGGAGGGTGAAATAACATTCAGTACAGATTACCCACATTGGTGTGCATTTTGATATGCTTTTAACTCCTCATATGGTGATTCATGCTTCAGTGAATGTTTCACGGATAGTGTACATACAAGTACATTTTAATGGAAAACCAGTGACTAAAGAAAGGAATTTCAAATATATAAGATGACTCCATTGCTTTCTTTTTGGAAGTAAGGAGGCTGAATAAATAGTCTAAATGGTTGGGCTCCACTTCCTCCTGTTGGAAGATGAATATTGTTGACCAAGAAGGAATTAAAGGAAGTGAGAGAGCAGGCTTGTATTGCTGAAGAGTATGTCAGCACCTTATTGTACTGTGAATATATCAAGAGGTTAATATCTAGTAGGTAGCATAGGGTCTTTTTTTATATAGTGTATGGTCTTGGGAATCTTGACAAGATTTAAAGGAAAGATAAAAAGTGCATGGTTTGTCTCATTTTCATTCACTTTGAACAACTAAAGTCTATGCTCAGATTTCTGCTCTATCACTCTGACTGCCTGTTATTTGAGCACCTTGCAGAAAGGGCCCTGTTAGCCTACTCAGTACTGGACCCTGAGGCAGCACCCTTTCTCTGTGTGAACTTCAGTGCAATCCTCGGATACTGACCAGGTGTCTCCAGCCCTCTTGGAGTTCTCTTGGCTTTTACTCTTTGGTCTACTTGTCAGTTTTAGTGCTTTATTCCTGTCCCTCAAGCCATAGGGAATTAGGGGAAATGTTGGGTGATACCCTATCCACATGTGCCTTGTGCGTTTTAGTTTATTAGATTCTGGTTTTGTTCAAATGCTGGGCATGCTCTAATAACAACCAAAACACTGTAAAATTTAGGTAAGAATAAGTGATTTATAAAGGCATGGTAACTGGACAATCAGGTACAAAATGTAAGAGGGAAGGATTAATAGCAGTTTCACCTCCTACAATTTGATTTTAAGAAAAATGTGGATGTTTCAGTAAATGAAGCTAATGTTTCTTCTGGATCTCAGAACCATATTTATAAATAAGATTCTCTTTGGTTTAAATGGGCTTATTGGACTAACCTGGAAAACACTGTCATTTTTACTATTTTCTACAGAGAAAATAATTTTCCAGTTTATGTGTTAAACAGCTAAATGGACTTGAATTATAACCATTTTTTTATGTTGGGGCTCTCTATGTGCTGGTTTCTCTACAGTTGTACATAAGTTTTTACTGTAAAATGAGTTAATGTATAAAAGACTACTTTTGCCCTAATAAATATATTAGTGCTTTTAAACAAAACAAAGTGCCAATATGAGTGATGGCTGTCTAAACTATCGAATTTACAGTAATTTATATCACTCCAATTTATATTACAGCAATAAAAATGTTATAAATGTAAGCTCTAGTCTCAGGAAAAACACTGCAAGTTACATCTATAAATGTAATGGGAATTTGTAACATTTATAACATAAATATATTAAAAAATGTAACTTCTGATAGGAATAGACGTTCTGTGGGATAATTTTCTCAAATATGGATAGATGGGAGGATGAAAAGGAAAGCTGAAAAGGGATTGAAAGCTGCTCATTCAATGAGTAACCAAAACATATGACCTAAAATCATGACCTCGGGTGCTTTTGTAATTTCAGGTACTCCTATCTGTTCTGTGATTGAGAAACTCATTTATGGGCAGCCCCAGAGGATTTAATACAAATGTAGCAAAATCCTACAAGAACTGTGGGGAAATACTTTCATTAGTACCATAGGAAATAAGACGAGGAAAGCAAAAGTGAAGTGGGATTATAGAGATGTTAATATTTTGTAACTTATTTGGTGGGTAAGTAGCCCATAGGCACATGTCAGATGAGGACTTGAAACTCTACCTCTTTGTAGATTTCTATCTTGTACTGGCTTGAACTCAACATGCTATTTGGTTTTCACAGTCCAAAAACAAAAACAGTCATCTCAGTGTAAACATTATGAGATTGTAGATGTGCTTTTACTCCTGATGAAATTGATTTTGCTTATAGATTTCCTCTATGCAATGAGGCAGAAATACAGAGACTTAGATACCTGTCTTCAGGTTCTACCTCTGAACTCCACTGTGTAAAGTGAATTATTAGTACTTAGCTATAATTAGCTACTTTCAATTAGACTAACGGTAGTCCCGTAGAAACTTGTACAAACTCCACTGATTCGTTGTTTTCTTTACAAATTTATGCTACATCTATGATCTTGCTAAGCCTTATAGCTTAACTTATATCTTTGTACTATGATATTTTAGCAATGAAGAAATTTAGGCCAGCGGAGAATAACTGACTGATGATAACATAGCTAATAAAAGGCAGCACAGGGTTTATCGTCAAAAGCTCATTCGATATTAAGTCATGTCATTTGTTCTCAATAATACTGGTTCTGTTGCACTGTGTGAAATAGCCCTCTAAGGTGTCACCGAGGGGAAAGAGAGAGTAGAAATGAAGCACGCGGTGTTCTGGGACTCTCATTCTGGTTTCAGCCTGTGCAGGCCTATTATATACATGAAAGAGTTCCATGCAATGGAGCATAATGTGAACCTCACAATGCTATTACAATTATATTGGTGCCTTTCTGGAATCAGGGACCTCCTCTTGTCTAACCTATTTTATCTTTCAGCCAATTCAGTTCTCCTGTTTTGAGAAGAAGATGCTTGATCCGTTTCAATTTGATTTTAGAACAGGGTGAGAGATATAGGTTTAGGTTCATCTCTTGCATGTGGATAACCAATTTTATCAGCAGTACTTGTCAGAGAGTGTCTTTTCTCCAGCATAGGTTTCTGTCCACTTTGTCTTAGATCAGATGGGTAAGGGTGCTGGGAGTTGTTTCAGTTCTGTTCCATTGATCCATGCATCTATTTTTATGCCAGTACCATGCTGTTTTTTTTTTAAATCCTTGTAGCTGTGTATTATAACTTGAAGTCCAGGGTTGTGATGTTCCCTGCTTTACTCTCCTTGCCCAGGATCGCTTTTGCTGTTCGGTGCCTCTTCTGGTTCCATATAAATGTAGAGTTACTTTTGCTTTTGTAGTTTTATGAGGGATGCTGTTGGAATGTTAGTTGAGATTGCATTAAATTTATATATCATTTTTGGTAAAACAATAATTTTGACAATATTACTTCTGCTTATCCATTTTCTGTATTTTATGGAAAAAGGTAAAACAAAATTTCATAACAAAATAACAGGAGAATAGCAATAGTTAATACATCTCACGTTGTTATCTTTAAAGTAGCTGCTAGGGTCTAAGAGATGAGCATAAAACCTTCTCTAATTGACATAAGCACAAACCTTCCTTTTTAATGAACTAAGAGATGCTGACTTGCAATTTTCCCTTTTTTCTACTGTTCTTTCCCCTTTCATCCACTGTAGTTCATTTTTCCTTTTGAATACTATCTTCCCATTTCATAATATCTATTGTACATTTTAGACCTTATTTATTCTTTCACTTTCTCACACCAGGAAGATAACATGATGTTTACACATGTGAGTCTGATTTATTTCACTTATGTGTATGGTCTGATGTTGCATCTATTTACCTATAAAAGTCTCAAGTGCATTCTTTCTTTATGGCTGAGTAGTACTCCACTGTATTAATGGTGTTCGTTGGTTGATGTCTACCTATCCATGTCCTCTTCAATCTCTTTTTTCAGTGTACTGTTATTCTCTACAGTTAGGTTAATTGCTGGAGGAGTTTGGGAAGATTTGGAGACATGCGGTAGAGAAGCCTTAAAATTCAGTAAGCAAAGCCTACTGAGTAATTCTGGTTAGAGCTCAGAAGATCAGAATGCTAACAGGCATGCTAATGAAAATAATCCTCAGGAGGTCTCAGTTGGAGGTGAAGACTTCTTTGGAATTTGGGCCAGAGGCCATGTGGGTTACACTCTGGCAAAAAAAAAAAAAAAAAAAAATTGGTCTATATTTTGCCCATGTCCTGAGACTTTGCAGGAGACTCAAAGTCTTGATTCAGTGAGATTTTGCAGTGAATTGATTTGGCAGGGGAAATTTCAAAGCAGTCCAACATTCAGGCTATGAGACAGGTACTGCTGGCTGCTTTTAACCATATTTGTAGTGAGATTTGGAGAGTGGGGAGCAAACAGCAAAACAAAAAAAATTTTTTGTTTGAAAAATTTCAGTTTTGGCGTGGGAGAAACAATGTGTAAAGTTGGGGCTCAAAGTGGGTGTAATTATTAAAGAGATTAATGCCATTAAAAAGAAACCAAGTATTTTGTATAAGGACAAGAAAAAAGATGCCTCCAGGACATCTAAATATCAGCAAGACCTCCCCTACTGCAGACTAAAAGGTGCAAAGGTTTTTAAGTGCTAAATCTTGCTGTATACTTCATATTATTTTTATGAAATACTGTAATGTTAGAGCTAATTTTATTTCATCAGTATTCACAAAGTATACATACACATGTGTTTATTTGCATAATATATAAACATATAAAACATTCAATGAATAATAAACAAGTAAACTATAGATATCTTTATCATTCAGAAATGTAGTCTTTTCTTAACATACATTTTGCTATTTCTCTGTGTTGATATTTAAAGATCTGCTCCTTTCAATAGTATTGCTGCATTTATGATAAGAATTATACATAAATCTATGTATTTTTTATCTATTTTATACTTCTTGGAAAAGTCCTGGTCTTGTTTTCAAAAAAATATACTAACTTTCATAAGCTAATTTGTGTTCTGTTTTTATAACTCTCTTCAACTTTTTTACTGTTCTTTTCTTTTTTCATCTCACTTCTTGTATTAAATGGTTAACTACTTTATTTATAATAAATATATTTAAGACCATTAATATCTTTCAAGTACTACTTTAGTTGCATTTCAGAAATTTTTTTTTTTCTTTTTGAGTCAGAGTCTCACCATGCAGTTCGGGCTGGTCTTGAGCTCACTTTGTAGCCCAGGCTGTTCTCGAACTTGCCACAGTCCTCTTGCCTCAGCCTCCCAAATGCTGGGATTACAGGTATGCACCACTAGCTCACAAATTATAATTATTTAGAAGTTATTTTTAGTCTTTTAGTATTATTCTCAACTATGCAGCTTTTAACAGAGTTGTTCAGTTCTGTCATTATGATTATAAATCTGCCAATTTTATGCTGTAATTACGAAATTTGTAGTTGCATGTTTCTGTTTTACAGTTTAAGTATACATAAATTAATAGTAGTTACAGCCTTTGTATGGATTGAAGTTTATCTATTTTATTCATAATAATGCTTTTGCTTCAAATTCTATGTATAAATAAATTCTTTTTGGTTTGCGTAAGTCTGATACATCTATTTTTTTTTATTTTGAGGGATATAGGTACAGTGTTTTCTTTAAAAAACAGCCTACAAGTGACTTTTTTTACATTCAAGTTGATCGTCTCTGAACCACTTTATATTTCATATTCGTATTTCATCAAGCATATCTCCTGGCTTTTTTTTTCTCCTCTAACTTTTGTTTTATTAGAAAACCACAGCTTAGCAATTGCCCTCTTGTTCTCTTCCCCTGCCCAAATCCAAACCAATAAGAGCCACTGTCCAATAGCAAGTGGTGTGTTTCTTCAGTAATGCTGCCATTCCTCTTTTGAATTTTTGTGGCATTTTCCCCACATAATTTCTGTGAAGTGTGATCTTTAAGGCACAAATTTTAAAAATCTTTAACATTTTTGAAATTCAACACATACTCTGTTTCTTTCTATAAGTTCCCTTTTCAATGATTTCCTAATCCTTGAATACTTTTAAATAAGTAATGCCCTTGGAATTGAGGAAATCCAAAATTGCTTTCATTGTCTTAAAAAAAGTAAAGTCTTGAGCTTCCAAAATAAATGTGAATCATAGGACCATTGTCTTTATAGATAGCAGTTTTACATGTCTTTTCCAAAGCACACAAATGGATTTTTAAGGAGATATGTAAATGGCTATAAATTAGGATCATAAAATATAACCTTTAAGGTAGGATTAGAATTTTGCAAGGAAAAATATAACTTTTAGAAACTTGGCATCTTGAACAAAAACTTGTGCTGCTATTTGATTTCAAATATGTGTTTATTTACAATGTAAGAAATAGTAAATGTTGGAAAAATGGAAGCAGATGAAATTTAAAAATCTCATTAGTGAATGAATTTTTAATTGCACATGAAAATTATACATATTTATGTTGTATCATGTGAAGTTTTGATAGATATTTAAGTCAGGGTAAGTATATTATCTCCTTAAACATTTATTATTTCTTTATGGTAGAAACATTGCAAATCCTCTCATGTTTTTTAAAAATATGCAGTATATGAATTTACAGTTTGAAATATTATCCTTTCTGTATTGCAAAAATAAGTCAAGAAAAACCCCTTCTATTCTAATAATGCCATTTCTTCATAAGGGTTCCTTAGAGAAAGAGAGCCAACACAATATATGTGTTTCCTGTATGTGTGCATTTGTGTTATATGGAAAGGGAAAGCATGCATCATGATAGAGAGAGAGAAAGAGAGAGAGAGAGAGAGAGGTAGAGGAAGCGGAAGAGAAAGAGGTAGGAAAGAGGCTGGTTTACTCTAAGGAACAGACTCACTCACTTAAATTTGATGGCTGACATATTATTCAACACCAACAACTAGAAATCCAGGTAATTTGGTGTTGCAGTGTTGGATCTGAATTCCACAGCCAGTCCAGGCAGGTGAGAAACTCAGTTTCTGTGTTGCATTTTTGAGGCCAAATTCCTTCTTTGGGGAACCTGTCTTTACTCTTCAGGTGTTCAATTGATTGTGTAAGGTCTGCCCACATCTTGAAGGCAAATCTGCTCTATTCATAGTTAATTGTTAGTCACATCTGAAATGTTGCCTTAGCAGCAACATTTAGATTTAGAACATTTAGATTAGCTTTTTCCTCCTAAACAATTGTATATCCTGACCTGGCCACGTTGACACATATAACTATCAGTATATCATTTACCTTTAGATTCTCATTTCTGACATCATTTTCTCTGTCCATTCTTAGCTTCAGTATACTCTACCTAACAGAATGCAACTTTGATCTTGGTCTTTTATTTCATGATCTTGGATTTTAACTGCTGGGGACCCAAATTCTTCGAAGTCTCTGCATTTTGGAGAGCTCTCTACATGACGTAGTTATCCGCACGTTTGAGAAAACCTTAGTATTCTTTTGTAGATCAAGCGTGTCTTGCTAGGTAGGTTTAGTGTAAAAGATAAGTGAAAGAAATGTTTATGCAGTTTTGTCTATTGATATTACAGATAAAATTCCACTTGTGTCATTAGTGCTACGAGCAAATTTTTATGAGATCCTCAAGGGAGTCACTTGGTCAGATACATACAACAAACCTAACGGAGTAGATAGCTGTGAGTTGAGGCTGCTCAAAATTCTTACATTTGGAATTTCAGTGATCAACTCCACAGATTTGTTTAGACCACAGTTAAGACACTGAGCATGAAATTTAAGCTCTCAAAATATCATTGGACCATAAGAATATAAGGGACTGGATTAGTGAGCACTAAAAAATAAGGTGAACCATTGCAATGTTTTCTGAGCCTTTTCTGCAGCGGTCACTAGAACTTTAAAAGCAGTGCAGATGTTCTTTCATATTTGACTCTGTACAAATTACACTGTGGGCAGATACTGTTGTTTTATAAGTATCGAGCTTAGAATTGAGAATTCAGATTTCACTTCCCAAAAGGCAAATGGTAAATATTAAGGTCAAAACTAGATCTCAGCTATTTCCACATCATCTAGTCTGATAAATTTCTAGCAGTTGTTTTGGGGAACAAAATTCTTTATGTTTCTAAAGAAGGTTATGGGCCAAGATCACAGAAGTACTTGTTTTAGAGGTAAAGGTTCTGGTTGAGAAACAAACAAACAAAGACATTACGGCATCACGTTGAAAGCATCACATTGTGAGTTGCCAAAGGAAAAAGTAAAATTTACATGAATGTTGTTGATTTAAGATGTAACAAAAACTTAGAAGAAAGAAATGATGTTTTTCATTAGGATAATTTTCTTTTGTGCCTCTTCATTACATTGAAACATAACAGCTACTCAAATTTAACTGGATCTTTGAAGAAGTGAAGAGTGGAAGATACTCATTTGTGGAGTCTGAGGACTAGCTTGATCTTCCCTTTCATAGAGATCAAAGAATTCCTTGCTATTTAAGAAGGGAAGAAGGAATCAATTATGACTGAAGATGAAAGACAGAACAGAGTCTAATTTGGACCCTTGCCTCTTCAGTAATCATGCTGTTAGACTTTGGAAGAATGTCAGCAGAAGGCAACACCACTGCAAATGACTGGAAGGGCAAAGGGATGAGGAAACTGAAAAGGAAGAAACATTTGCTTTTGCCCTCCAAAGTTAGTCTGCACTACCTCAAATGAGTCGCTTTATCTTTTTACAGCCATACTGTAGGTCTTGGAAATGTCAGAACTTCTTTTTATATAAATAAACCCATCCTTTGTTTTAGGTACAAAATCAAATTATTCCACTTTGATTTCTCATTCTGTCCTTATCTTCTCCCTTACCCCTGACTGCTGAATTTGACAAGAAATTCCTTTTTCTACACAGTTTTATTAAAAAATCCTTAATTAAAAAAATAATAACTGGCTGCTTTGTATTGCAAAATTGTAGAAATATCTTTCAAAATACTTGTTCTGAGAAATTTTCTAGTGAAAACAATCAATGTAAAATATTAATAATATAAAAATTACTATTTTTCCAAAGTATGTATAAGGAAATGAATTACATGGAAGTATTTTTTACTTTTTCTGTGATCAAACCCATTGATCATAGTAAAGTGAGTTCTGGAGATTAAAAATAAAGTACAAGCATGACAAAAGTAAGTGGTAAGTCTCCAACTGTATTTAATTTGCATAATATGAACAGTGATCTCTGTTTTTATCAGAAGATCATGTTTTATAGAAAGTAACTTCAGAAAGCAAATCTTAAGACAGTAGAGAAATTAAGAATTTGAACCATGTATTTCACTGATTTTGTACTTACTTCAGTTAACAAGTATATTCTTAATACTGTCTTCATTGTTTTCTTACATATGAAATACTAAGATCCCTTGATTGCAAGTGATTTCTGTTCATGTCAGCTTGTTTTATTAACTTTGAAGTTTTATTATTACCTGAAATGACTCTTACTCATTTGATAGTTGGTTTTCCCTCACAAGAATAAGTTTCATGGGTCAGAGTGCTTCTAAGTCATGTGCCTTTCTGTATCCTGAGTACCAAAGAGACTGACTGACATGTACCGTGTTCTCGATTTTCAATAAATAGCAGGCAAGAGAGTAAATAATGTGTGCTATCTCATATAATTCTCAAAGTGGCCTTGAAGTATAAGTACTGTCATCCTTTTTATGACTAGCAGGCAAGGCTTAAAGAACTAATGCACCAAATATCAAACATTTAAAGAGAGGAAAGTTGAGCTCAGGTGAGATGTCTTGTTTGAGGTCTTGCAGTAAAGACCTTTCCCACAGTGGGCCATTGCTGTCAAGGATTACCGGAGATCAACAAAGTGACGCTAAATAACAAACATTAGATCACCAAAAGGTTACTCCCATTAAGACTTCTTTCAATTAATCTTGTTACACAAAGCATAAAGCTCAGATTTGTGCTACCATATATTTAATACTTCTTTAATAATTGCTATCCTTATTGCAGTTAAAGGCAAGTAAGACTAGAAAGCCAAAATTGTGTTTTCAGTGCATCAGTTTTTACTAGTACCTACTTAAGGCAAGTGATCAACTTGTAACAATTATATAGCTTCATTATAAATAGAATTTAAGTAAAGGCTCTGAATTTAAAGAAAAACTTATTATATAATAGTATAGGTGATATTTAGCAAAAATTATGCAAGTGGAACACAATACCTAAATTTGAAAACCCAACTTGAAGCAATTTATGGGGCAAGCAAGCAATAGAAGGTATCACTATTGCTATAAACTAAGGATATTACACTAGAGGTACAAAACTAAATCCTACTTTTATGTACAAAGAAAATAAAATTGTGATACAAATTCTGGGAATACAATTAAGTTACAGTAGGTACTTAATGATGCCTAAAATATAGAGAGGAGATACATAATCAGTATGTAAGAAACAAAAAGTATATAAAAGGAAGATGTGATATAGGAAGCCATAGTTCAATGATCACTACTGATTGTCATTGTTTTGTTAAGTATAATCAATAATTATTATATAATTTACATCAACATACATACTTATATAATGTTATAGATTGAGTATCCTTAATCACAATTATTTTGTCATGCATGTTCAGAATACCAGTAAATATTCTTACTAATTCTTTTTTTTATAATTTTATTTAAAGAGGAAAAAACAGAATAAAGGGTAGCAACCATACAGTATTCCAAGGAAAAAAGGAAAAGTACAACAACAATAAAACCTAAGAAATTATTACTTGACTAATTACATACTGACTTCTTGGAAATAGTTGTTCAAATTACAAAGTTAAAACATGTAAAGTAGACATTCAAACAGTGAGACTGTTAACAGTTCTGCTCCATGATCTGACAAAAACAGCGATATGGTCATCCATCTTACCCACTCAAATATACATGCAATTATATCAATGGGGTAAAATTGAACACAACAAAACAGAGCAAAGCGGATCACAAGAAAGCAATGTAAGACATAAATTTCAAAGCTAGACAATTGGAGATATTCACTCTCTATCATATTGACTCTTGTTTTCTTCCAAATAGTTGTCCATATTGTCACATATAGGGAATTCATATGAAACAACCTAGTATGGATTGATCTGAGCAGGACGAGGAGGGCATTACAGGTCTTCAAGACCAGACATTAGGGAAGCCATGAATGGCTGTCATAGTGTCTCTCATTCTCCTCAAAACAGCTGTCCCTACCTTAATGTGTGTTGAACTTAAACAAGGCAAAGCAAGCTAAGATCACTTTGAACAAAAAGTGATAGTTTTGCTGGACTTCACATCATGACATTATGGAATCAGCACTGGGTATTATAGTGTCTCTTTTTCTCCAAAGTAGTTGTTTATTTCAACATGTGTTATATAGTTGGTTCTCGTAAACTCTTTATAAGCTCTACACATGCGTGAGTCTCTACATGTATATCTATCATTTCTGTATTAGCAGGAAAAACAAAACAAAGCAAGATAAAACAATTCCTAGAAAAGCATGAGGCAGAAAAGCCACATAAAACC
>PVJX010043336.1:0-13703 GCA_004027295.1 Dolichotis patagonum
TTCTCAGTACAGCACAAACATCTTTTGGATTGCATCCCTCCTCTTTCCACACCTGCCCTTGACTTCTCATCAACCAAACCTTCCCAAAGCAGGAAGGGCCCTGGCAACCTGTGACATCATCCTCTTTCACAGACCTCCTGCTGCATCCTGGTCCGGTCACACCAGCCTCCTCCATTTTTACTGTTCGTCTCTCAGACCTGCACATGGCTCTCTCCTTCCCTCACCTCTTAGCTGCCCAGGGCCTCCCCCAGGCACCCTGTGGCAAACAGCTACTCCAATTACTCCAGATCCCTCTTCCCTTCTGCATTCTTCTTGATAGCTCTTTCTGTTACTTGATATTCAGTTTAGCTATTTGTTTCCTTGTTTATCTACCCACCATCCATCCATTCATCCACCCATCCCTCCATCCATCCATCCATTCACCCATCCATCCATCCATCCACGCATCCACCCATCCACCCATCCATCCATTCATCCATCTATCCTCCCATCTGTCCATTCATCCATTCACCCATCCCTCCATCCATCCCTCCATCCATCCATCCATCCATCCACCCACCTATCTATCCATCCATCCATCCATCCATCCATCCATCCATTCACCCACCCACCCACCCATCCATCCATCCATTCACGTATGCAGTAATTTCTTACTGGGAGTCTGCACGGTATGGAAGGTCTACTATGATAACCCCTCAGGTATAAAGAAAGATGTCCAGCAATAGGTCCAGTTGGAGTCCTCCCTGAGATCAGCACTTACAATAATCAGGAACACATTCCACACTTCTCCACACAACACCTGGTCTCATCCATGATGCTTTCAATTTAGGTGTTCAATGACTAGGTCTTTATTTTACTTTAAAATTTACAAAGCACTTTCTCATTCATCATCTCACTGAATACTCCATAATTCCCACGTATAATAAGGCTACTACTAGCCACACATTGCTATTTAAGTTTACATCCATTAAAATTAAATAAAATTAGAAATTCAGTCTTTCAGTTACACCAGTCATATTCTGAATACTCAATATGCACCCATGTCTAGCGGCTGGACAGAAAGCTCTAAAAAGCTCTATCAGACGGCACTGTCCCATAGCTGCTCTCAGAAGCAGTTCCTATACCCTATCCATGCACAAGAAAGCAAGCCCAGAGACACTTCCTGACTAGCGTGATCTTGAAGTCCATGCTCGGGACTGGTTGCTGCAGGCTTGAACCCCAGTGCAGCTTCTGATTCAGGGCTTCAGGAGTTGAAGTGTTAGCCTGCCAGTGACAGCCTGCTCCCAGGCTGTCCGTCCAGTGCTCATGCCCCCTTCTTCCCCATTTCCCCTGCCTCCAGCTCAGCCCATGGGCCCCAGGTGTACCTGAGCCCACTCTGACTCCAGGGCTGAGCAGGTGGCAGGTGGCTTGGGTTTCTCGTCCCCAGGTTGCAGACCCATAACTGCACAGAGCACAGGTTAAAAAAAAAAAAAAAAGCAGAGGTTCCTCGACAGCAAACCTCCCTCCCAAGCTTTGCCTCCAGCGGGAGGCCTGAGGTGGGAAGTGGGGAAGGGAGGTGAAGAGGTGGGGCTTCTGCAGGGGATGAAAGGAACATTCTAGAAGACAGGTGCCCAGGGAGCTCTCGGACCAGGCAGGGAGCTGCCTATGTTGTGAGGAGTCTCGAGGCTGAGGAGGGCAGTGGTCAGAAGGAGGCAACATGCAGCAGGCAGTGTGGACGCTGGTCAGGGGACTTCTGACTTCCCCACGGACACAGCCAGGCTTGCGCAGGTGTGGCTCTCCCTTTGGGGACCATGTGGGTGGACAAGGAACAGAGCTGCTGAGGCCAGGGTGGGTGGAAGGCCCAGGCTTCTTTCTCTACCCCCAGATGTCAGTCCAGGGGTGGGACAAGCACCACTGCCACCCTAGTGAACACCCTGGGTCAGAGCCGGCTCCAGGCCATTTACGGTGCCAAACATGAAGCTCTCATCTCAGTAAGTGCCATCTCAGCGGGAAGTCTCTATCACCCCAATTTACAGATGAAGAAACTGAGGATCAGAGAGGGTAAGCCGCCTGACCGAGGTCATACAGCAAGGCTGTTGCAGAGCTGGGACTCAACCTCCATTCAGTTCATTCGTCTTGACTCCAAAGCCTGCATTTCCCAGGGTTGAGTCCTAGGCCCCCCTCTCAACACATTAGTTCAGCTCAAAGCCCAGGGGCCAGGGGCTCAGCCCCGGATAGACACTGGGGTTGTTCCACCAAGAGAGCCCTGGAGAATGACCAGAACCTTCCAACTTCTGTGAAGTTTCTCCTGCCTCTCTTCCTCCTCCCTGGATACCTTGGGATTAGCACAGTGCAGAGCGGGGGTGGGTGCTGGGTGGCTGTGGGAAGGAAGCCTGGCACAGGAGACAGGCTCTGCCCAGCGGCCACTCAAGGGACAAGGCTGCTAATAGCTCTGGATTTTTCCAGCAGGCCTGCCCACTAATTAAACCTGCCCCTTGAAGCCACTGCGCCATGGAGGGAGCCTCACCTGAAAGCTGTAATTTGCCAACACTGAGGCGCACAGAAGCAAGTAATCCAACATTGCCCACGAGCGCTGCTTGCGAATACTGATTAGCAGGAAGCAGAGACCCAGGGCTGCATGCCACCTGCAAGCCCTGTCAGCATCCCTCTCTCTCCCTTGGGATGTGGAGGAGAAGACAGGACCGAGCTGGAAACACTCAAGAGTCTGTGACATCTGCCAGCCTCTGTCCCATTCTGCTTCACTGGAAATGCTATCATAGGTGAAGACATAAAGATTACAGAACTCACCCAAAGATATTATACGGCGCCAGCCATGCATACTAATGACTCACAGAATGACCGGTCTCTGGCGGGCTGCGTGCAGCCGGTGATTACAGCCACGCGGTGCCGAGCTTGTGTGTGGCGGGCCCCTGCGTCGAGGTTCCATAAAAGAGTCCGGCGTCTATCCCTGAATTGTGCTCTCACAGGAGAGGTGACAAAAGATCAAGAGCTCACCATGGGAGTTGAGGGAGAAAGTCAGAGCTCTAATAGCTTGAGACCATCCAGAAGACAAGTGGCGATTTACAGGAACAAATGGGAAGGGTGGCAAAGGCAGGGACTGGTGTCCATGAGGGGCGACCTCGGATACTGGAATAGTGACAGGAGGATGCTCTGGTGCCAAGCTAGGACCGGAGCAGCATTCTGCTGCCTGGCTTGAGAAAATGGTGTCCCTGCTATGGGCAGAGCCCAAGGGACTAACAGGTACCTGTGACAGGGAGTCTGGCTTCCTATCATTTCACAGGTGTCAGTGCCACACCTAGGATGTAGGGTGGGGGAGCAGAAGAACCTGGGAGGAAACGTTCTGTAGACCAGATGCCCCCAGTTTCTGGAAGGCCTTGAGGAGTCAAGGCCAGTAGCTGAAAAGCCCCCCAGCTCCCCAAACTGAACACTGCCCAGGGTTCTGGGTCTACAGGACTCTAGTCATCCCTGCTGGACAGTGGCGATGGTTAGGATTTCACTGCAAGAAGCACCCGCCTGCAAGTGGTGAATTTTGGCCTTGGGTCAGGAATCTCCAGTTCCCAGGTCTGTTTGTGTGGCCTTGGGGAAATCGCCTCAGCTCTTTCTGAGCCTCAGTTTCCTCACCTGTGCTACAGATCCCTGAGAAAGGTTAGAAAGCCCAGAGACCGGCACCCTGTAGGTGCACAGTACATGAGGCTCCTGTCATCCTCAGGGACACGGATGTCAGTACCACTTGGAAGGCACAGCACTGTTATCAGTAAACTGCAGTACCGGATACTAGCGGAGCGACAGCTCCGGGCCCTGTCATTTCATCGTCCCAACGTCCCTGTGAGGTGGAAGCTTGTGGTCCCTCCACTTCACAAAGACCACCCGCTTGGAACCCAGGACGGGGCCAGACAACCCCCTGGACCCAATAGGAACTCTGCCACCCACGCCATGTCTGAAGTGGGTCCTGGGGTTCAAACGCCCTGGGGCTTTCTGTTTTGGTCCCCTGGTCTAAATCAAGTACGGCTTTTGTCTCCTGTTTCCCTCTCAGCCCACTCACAGCCATGGTGCAGAATGAATCTCCCCACTGTCACAGATCTCAAAACAACAAGGCTTCCAGGCAGACACAGGGGTGGAGGAGGCAACGAGGATTCTGAGTGTGGTCTCCACGCTCCTTAGGCTGGCCTGGACCTCAGAGTCCCTGGACAAGCATGGTTGTGAAGGGGCCTGGGAAGTATGAGCCTGCACCTGGGGTTGGAGAGAAGGACATTGCAAGGTCAGAAGTCCACTGTGGGAGTGGGGAGTGGCCATCCCTGCTCAGTTTCCTGCTTCCACTCCTCCTTTTCTGTCCAAGTTCGTTCCATGGGAGGACAGCATTCTGCAGCTCGCCAGCCCCAAGAGGTGCACAGCCCAAGGTCTCCTCCCACCCAGGCAGCAACGGCTCCACACGTAGGGCCTCGGAGTAGGTGCCTGATGTTCCTGGAGCCCAATCGAAGGTCTTGGGAGGACCAGAAGGACATCCGGACTCTTCTGGGCATCGCAATTTTAAAATAGAATACATTTTATTATTCTTATATGCCAGCTCCACGCCAGGCTCCAGAGATGGTAAGCTGAGCGTGGATCTTAAACAGGAGTTTAAGAAACCAAGGCAGGGCTGTAGCCAAATCCCAGGGAAACCATGACACTTGCTTTTGGTTTAGGTCACCTGTGTTAGCTCATGTTAGCTGTTATGTAATCATCTATGTACAAAGGGCTCCCGAAGGACAAGCCCAGGGCCAAGTGCCTGCCGCAGAGGGATCTCGCCCCATGGAAGTGACACCATTCACTAGGACTGGCCACTGACTGGCGGTATTGGACACAGAGCCTTTAGTTGAGTGGACCACATGGCTTCTGGAGGTGAAGTCGCAGATGAGGGAGGCGGCCTCATCTCCCATGTGGGATGGCGGCAGAGTTGAGCACAGGTCACAGCATAGCTAGAAGCAGCCAGGAGTGTTGCTCAGCTTAGCTCCCACCAAGATCCCACTAAATGTGAGGGGAAATACTTACTGAATGCCTGGGATGTGCCAGTGGACCAGTCCTATGTGGGTGCTGCCTTTGCCAGTGGGGTCTGGTGGTGAGGTTGGACTCAGCCACACAGCTAGGACACAGCATGGTGGGTGCTGGAGGGAGCAGTAGGGATGTAGGGGTGCCCAACAGGGGTGTCCCTGCCAGTCTGGGAACTCTAAGAAGGCATCTTATCTAACCCGGACCTTCAGTAGGGGCCGGACAGCGGAAGTGGAGATGGCTAGGGAAGAGCTGCTGGGAGGGGTCAGGTGGTGGGAGCAGCATGTGTATTATGCTTTAGATCTGCAACATCCCCCCAAAGTCTCACATGCTTGGAAGGTGGGGACACTGCACACATCAGTGAATTCACCCACTGGTGAGTTTGGTAGCTGAATGTGCTGCTAGGGGGCAGGTTCTGTTGGAGGTGGTCACTGGGAGTTTCACTCGGAAGCCTATATTCTTGTTCTTGGCTTTTCTTCCTCTCTCTTGGCTTCCTGGTTTGAGCACCTTTCCCTAGATAGCCTCTTCTACCACGCTATTTCTCCCCTGAAGCCAGCTTACCATGGATGGAACCCACTAAAACCATGAGCCAAAATACCATGAGCCGAAATAAAACTCTTCTCCTTTAAATTGCATGTATTGGGTATTTAGTACCAGGGAACCTGGGTATTTTTTCCCATGCTGTGGAAAGGCATGGCATGGGGAGACAGCTGGGCAACTGTGAGAGATAAAAAAAAGTTTCTGAGGGCTGCTATAACCAAGGGCCAAAACCAGGGTGGCCTGGAGCCATACAAATGTACTTTCCTATAGTTCTGGAGTCTGGATGTCTAAAGTCAAATATAGGCAGGGCCACTCTTTCTCTGAAGGCACTAGGGGAGAATCCTTCATGGTCTTTCAGCTCCCGCGAGTTGGTGACTCTTGGCAATCCTTGACTTGTGGCTACATCCCTCCAATCTATTCCCCTGGGATCACATGACTGTCTCCCTGTGTCTTCACATGGTCCTCCTACAAGGACATCATTGTGACTCATCCTGATCCAGTAGGACCTCAACCTAACTACTTAATATTTACAAAGACCTGAGGTTCCAGGAGGGCACGGATTTGTCCAAGTGGGGGAACACTGTCTAACCCAGAGCAGGTAAGGCGGGTGATGAGCATGGACAGTGACTCTGGGAGGGACTTGTGTCATTAAAGGGGAGCAGACCCCTGCCCATCTTGCTTGGGGCTTCCCTGCCAAGAAGGGTGTCTACTGGTTTCACTGTCCAGCTTCTGTGCAGGGAGAGGCCAGTGCAGAAGCAGATGCCAGAGATGGAGGATGAAGGAGGCCAGCAGAAGGCAGGGAGCACAGACTTGTGTTTTAAAATACACCAAATCAGGGAGCTCTGGCATCCTTGCTAAGCAGATGTGTTGTAGATTCTATGAAAAGCACAAATGAACTCTGGAAGCCAGGTCCTCATAAGCAATTCTAATTATCATCTTCATTAGCTGCGCCAGTCCCAGGGCGATCTATTTTCATACCAGGAAGGAGCTGCACCCGCCGGTGTCTGGAAAAGTCTGTCCTCGTGGTGCCTCCAGATGCGCTGTTTGGAGCTGAGAAAGGTGACCACGACCTTGGGCAAGGGCGAGGGTAGAAGGTCCTCGGGCTTCACTGACCAAGTTCTGGCATCTGATATGGGCCAGCCAGCTTCCTGGTCCATGTGTGTGAAGAGTCTCTCCAAAGAAATAACATGTGGGGTTTGCACTTTAATCCCACAGGTACTATTTTGGGGTGCCTAGCACGGTGTCAGCGAAACCTGGATGTAGTTTACACCCAGGGTTCACAGGGTGGGGCTGCTTCCAAGTGATAACTCATCTGCACCCGCAATACCACAGCCACACTGCGGGCTGGGCACCCTGCTCTGCCCATGTCACACATGGCAGGAGCGAGGCCCAGGGGGACCTGACAGCCCACAAACTGACACATGGCCCCGGGCAACCTGAATTCTGAGCCCACCCTCTAACGATGCTACGTGTAGGGCTGGTAAAACACCCAGCTTGCCCGCTACCTGGCTTCTGCCACCACTGCAACTTCAAAGGTTAGTACTGTACCCCCAAAGCTTAATCCCACATTCACAGGTTAATTGGAGGCAGAGTCTCAGGGGAGTGAGTAGATTTAGAGGAGGCCCTGAGGGTGGATCCCCAGGATGAAGGAAAGGAAGATGGGCATGGCGGGCCATGCTTGGAATCCCAGCAGACAGGAGGCTGAAGCAGGAGGATGAGTCTGAGCCCAGACTGGACAACTTAGCTAGACAGTGTCTCTAAAAATAAAAAGGGGTGGGGAACCCAGCTCAGTGTGAAGGCCCTGGGTTCAACCCTCAGTACTTCCAGGAAGAAGAATCAAAAGGAGGAGGGGGAGAAGGAAGCGGAGGAGGAAAAGGAATTAACCCCGAGGAGTCACCACCATCTTTCTTTATAAATTGTGGTAGTATAATTAAATTATGATGAAGTGTATAAATTACTGTAACAGGCATTTTGTTACAGTAACAGAACAGCCTAAGACACTCCCTTGGCAAATGGCCATTGGCAACACTGTTGAAACCCTCCCTGGCACTGGTTTCCAGCGGCTGTCGCTCCTTGGTGGTGCCCATCCAGGAAGCCTGACCTCCGCCCTGGAAGGAAGATTTCAGCCTCCAGCTCGCTGTCAGGGCGGAGCCCCACTCCATCCAGTGTCCACCCCGGGAAGATTCTGCCCTCAGCAAGCTGAGCCGAGCTCCCCCACCCAGTGATTCCTCCTGGGAACCATGAGCAAGTGAAAGAAAGCAGGAGAGAATCTGGCTTCCTGTCTGCTAGGCCTGCGGCTCTCCAGGACCTAGCTCCTCGGATATATTTGGGGATCCCAAATGACCCCGTATGCCCAGAGGGCTGTATTCCTTCTACTCATGAACTCCTACTCACCCTTCAATGTCTACTTAAATTGACCCTCCCATTCTCCTCCTTAAATTTTACATGAAACTAAATGTGATAATTGCATCCCTTAACTGCATTAAGTATTCCTTCCCCTGGGTCCTCAGCACCCTCTGCAGACCTGCCCCAGATGCTACGGTGGAATTTGGAATCATGGTCATTCACACATCTGTGTCTTTTGACACACACATCTGTGATTTGACCTCCAATGTTAGGGTTTGAATAGGACCCATCTTGGATCCTGCAGACCTTGTTTGATGGCAGCTCTTGAAAATTAACAGAAAATTGGAGTCCTGCCTTCCAGCGGGGTGGAAGGTAGGTGAGGACCAAGGTGGATGGGCCCTGTTCACCACTTCTGCCCACAGCTGTCACCTGTTGTCCTAGAGGTCTTATCTAGTCCCCCAGCGTTGCAGAGCCAGTGTCGCCTGGGGCACAGGGTATCTGCTGCCAAATGGGCCCTGCGCATCAGAGGAAAAGTCAGACCCTCTGGATCTATTCTGGGCTGCTTGGTGGCATCAAACACATCTTCTATACATGGGTGACATCTTTGGCTGGTCCCTGGTGACAGATGCATGGAACAATTGTGCACACAGCACTGCAGGCGCCTCCCCATGCGGATCTAGGGAGGACCTGGTCCTCAGAGCAGCACTCACCGCTGCTCCTGGCTGTCGCAGCGCTGGATAGGGAGGCCGTGGCCACAGCTGTGGGCACGCTGCTGGGTTTGTGCTCGGTTCTCAAAGCTCAGAGGTGAAAACGTAATCCCAGCGCAGCCGTGTTGAGAGGCAGGAAGGTCCTGCTCTCCTGCCAGGGTCACCCCTGCTGTCACAGGAGGTGAGGACGGTGGTGTTCCATGAACGAGTCAGTCCCTGCTCACTCTCATCCTTCTGCTTCCCACTGGGGGATGGTGCCGCTGGCCGCCGCCCCACAACCTTGGACTTCCCAGGCTCCAGAACTGCAAAGAATAAACCTGTGCCCTCCATGGACCCCCCATCTCAGGCATCCTGAGAGTGGTACAAAATGGAGCAGTATTCTTACCCCCCTCCCCATGTAAAGGGACCCTGGGGAGCAACAGGACTTCCCCGAGACCAAAGCCCAGCTCCGCCCCGACTCACTTCCTCCTGCCATCTGTACCATGGGTACGACACCCGCGTCAGTGTCACATGAGGATGAAATGAGCTGCCGTTTTCAGCCTGTCGTGATTCCCACCGCGGCCTGCAATCGTGCCAGCATAAATAACTCGCTGCGCTGGGCCCACGTCCAGGTTGGCAAAGCCGGGTACATCCCGGAACACACACAAGAGTTTGGAGGGTGCTGGTGTACGAAAAGCACAGGACACGTGACAGACCCTACCGTGGTCACTTCTGGCTTTTCACTGACCTGAAGTGTCCCAGTCACTGTGTGTCAACACGGTAGTTCAGATCCTAGGTACACTCGGAATGCTGATTTTAAAGATTAGTTCCAACCGTCTTCACAACCTGCTGATTTCCGCTGTGGTCAGTAGGGAGCCTCCCTGACATGACTAATCTCTCTGTGTCCCCAGGCAGCGGGATGGGAAGGAACCACTGGCAAAAATCAATCCGAAGCAATTAAACCCCCACCAGGTCTGATTGGAACAGGCGTGGAATTGATTGGGAGGGCGCCGGGGGGTGGGAAGCGCTCTCGGTCTCTGCTCTGTAGCTCCCCGAAACAGCTCTTCTCTGGGTCAACACCTTAGTGCGGCACCCCATAAGGTGCCCCTGCGTAAGGCACCGGAAAGGTTACTCACTTCCTCTTCTGGGTTACTCACTTCCTCTTCCGGGTCACTTGGAACTTGGTTCGAACGAACGTTAAGTCCAGCCGTTGCTGAGCTGTGTTTTAATGACTTCAGACCCATGCTGGTCTCACTGTACTGCCAGAGCCTGGGGAAGGTGGACATGCTTAAGCCTTCTTCCTTCCTGCACTCGGCATACATTGTCAGAATTTTCAATCACACATGACCAACAATAGCACTCAACCTGATTTTAAATAAAGCCATTGACCTGAAAATCCAAGGGCAGTTCTGCATCCACACAGAGGTTGGCTGGGGATCTCAAAGGATGCTACCAGTTCCTCTTTCTTGGTATTGCATAGTTCTCTTCTGTCTGTATGAGTTCTCTGTTCAAATGCACTCTTTCCTCCTGGTGACAAGGTGGCTGCCAGCAACACAGGTCGCACATTCTCCCCTGGTCACATTCAGTGCTAAGTATGCATTTCTTGTCTGAGGTTCTGTCGCAGTAAATGTAATTGTGTCTCTGTCTCTGCTTGGATCAAGGGCCCACCTTGAACAAGTCAATGAATCAGAGACTGCAATGCTTAGGACTCAAGCTCCATGCCCATATTAAATACCCATATCAGCCAAGCCCCTGGAGTGCATTTGACCTGGACTGACAGATCAAAGGTGGTGGGGGTGATTCCCTAGAAAACCATCAGAATAATGGCTGCTGAGCATAGAATACGGCACAGGTCTACTTTAGCATGCAGTGAACGCGGTAATAAACATGGTGGGGATAGGGTCCTATGTCAGGATTCCTCATGCCTTGAAAATACTCAGGGCTCATCCTTGCTCCTGCACCTGCTATTATTTATACTAAGCCAGAGCCAGGATTCTAACTTCAGTTTCTCTCCTTCCTTCTTTGCGAATCATGCACCAGGAACAAGTGAAGTGAGCCAACTGGACCCTGGCTAGAGAGTTTTGCATGACCAACTCATCACCAGAACCAAGCCAGATGCCTCGTTCATGCGTTCATGCGTTCCAGCTCATTCCAATCATTTACTTTAGGTCTGTTGAGAAAAGATTTTATATTTTCCATTGCTTCCCTTGGTTTTGCTTAGATGCATCCTGAAAAAGCAACTAAGAAACTCAAGTCATCCTGTGCGTGCATTGAGTACAAAGTCTGTGGTGTGTGTGTCTGTGTGCGCGCAAACTGTTTGTACCTAGACAGAAAGCCTATTAGCTTTCAAATGTCTATAGAATGTTTATAAAAGCTAGTAACATCGTGGATCCTAAAGAAAATCTCAGTGAATTCCAGAAAAATGTCTACAGTCATCCCACTCCTGGCGGCTTGCCAGAAAGAAGTGGAAAGGTTTGAAAAGGCTTAGCCTGCAGCATTCATGTGGTACCTGGAGGTGGGAGAGGGTCTCTCGGCCTGGGAGTAGGGGTCCTGCTCTTGTTTGATGTGGCTCCTGAGAATGTCATGCTGTTCTCCTTAACCCAAGCTCACAGGGCAGCCCTGGCATGCAGGATTCTGGGCCAGGGGTGTGCAACGCTGGGGGCGGGCTGTGTCCAAGCTCATCCTTTCTCTTATTGAGATTTGAGAGTTGATGGAAGAGGGCTAAGGGGAAACAGTGGGAACAGAAGGAGAAATATAGGATGCTTTACACATGCAGAGAAGCCTAGAAGGACAAGATAATCCCACCCTTGTAATTAGCTACAGCACCCCGTCCAGGCTGTGGTGGGGGAGAGACACTGACAGATACGGGTGTGTGGCATCAGGCCGTCCTGGAGGCCATGTAATGAGGGTCAGTGTCGGTGAGTGATAAGCAGAGTTGGGGTCAGATCAGGGTTAAATTGAGTAATGGATGAAGGAAGTTAAAGATCAAGGGGACCTAATCTCACTTCTCCTCCACTTCTCAGAAAGGATTGGAGGGGTATTTTGAAAGCTGTAGACGGCAGTTAAGGACCTGGACTTTCGGATGGAAAATCGTTAGATCCGAACCCCAGCTTTGCCACCTCCCAGCACATGACCGTGGGAGAGCCAGTGGATGTTGGAAGAGCTCTTGCACCTTCCAGGTGGATCAGAGGACAGAAAGGTCCCATGTGCACCGGGGCACCGAGCCACTGCTACAGCCAGCCTGGAACTTGTCTCTGGGCATCCCGAGGCCCGTGGCGGAGGGAGGGAGCTGTACAATTCAGCAGCCATAGCTGAACAAGCACAGAATCCCAGCGCTTACTGCATGGATGGCTTGAGAAGGTTTACCTCCTGGGTCTCCTCAGGATGCAGGTGGTGAGAGGCAGCAGGCAACATCTACAGGGACGTGGCCCACCAAAGTCCCCGGGGAGTTCCGGGGCTACAGTGTTAAGGCTGCTCAATGCAATTGGGAGATGCAAGAATGCAAGTATAGGGAGCTGGGTGTCTTTTGATCTTTCTCTAAATTTGTAATTTGTGATCTTTTTAACAATGCTGTTTTCTGCTGAGCACGGTTGCGCATGCCTGTAATCCTGGCACACTGGGAGGCTGAGGCAGGAGGATTGAAAGTTTGAGCCCAGTTTGGGCAACTTAGTGAGACCCTGTCTCAAAATTTAAAAAAAATGAAAAGGGTTGGGGATGTAGCTCAGTGCAAAAGCCCTGGGTTCTCCCCCACAAAAGTCATGTTTTCTGTCCAATTCTAGCTAATGTCACTAACTAGTTGTTAGTTCTTCCAGCCAAGAGCTGACATAAGGGAGAAGCAGCAATGGATCAACAACTTGTGCATAGATGTGTATAGCTGCTTTCATCTCAATAGCCGAAAGGCAGAGGCGGCCCGGAAGCCCATTAGTTAGACTGGATAAGCAAACGCGCTATTTCCACGCTGTGCCCTGCTTCTCATCGCCAAGAGCAGGTACCGACACATGCTCCAACCCAGGAAAGTGCCGAGAACGTTCTGTTTTCATGCAGGACCCCGGGTGGCGCCATCCCATGTCCTTCATCCATTTGTAGAGACAGAAGATAGACTCACAGTTACCAGGGCTGGCAGGGAAGGGGTGCTGGTTAAAGGGTGCAGGGCTTCTTTTTGGGGTAGTGAAAATGCTATAGACTTGATTGTAGCAATGGTTGCACAAATCCGCGAATAGACTCGCAACTGAGTGCTTTGGGTGGGTGAACTGTGTGATACGTAAATTACATCTCGGTAAAGCTGTTCCAAGGAGAAAAATACATTCAGGCCACCTTTGCCACCAGCACCCTTAGGAGAAGGCAGGCTGCTTACCCAGACTCTGAACTGAAATGGCTGGTGTGGTTTCACCCAGGTGGTCAGCAAACTAGCCTAAGATTTCATGGGTAGAAAGTCACCAAATTCTAACGAGCCAGTGGGCACCCCTCAGAGTCTACAAGGGATCTACTCCTGAATCATCTTTCACCTGAGTTCTCAGAGCCCTACAGACCCAAGGTCAGTGGCCCACAGGCTTGGGCATGCCCAAGCCAGTTCCTTACGGGATGTCCTATGTGGACATGTCACATGCAGACCCACAGTGATCACCCATTCAACACTAAACGATGGCCAGATGCATTCTCTCTGCTTGAGATCTATTACTTTATCTTAATTTCCTGTGGTGGAAACATAACTGTTTCAATCCCGCCACGATATTCCTACCTTGGAGCCAGTTTACCATGGATTGAATCCCCCCAAACTGTGAGCCAATGACCCTTTCCTCTTTAAGTTGTGGGTGTCAGGTATTGTGTCCTAGCAGCAGGAAAGCTGAGTACACACTTCCTAACAACTTCCAAAGTGGTACATGACACCCATTTTTGCAATACATAAAAACATGTATCAGAGCAGCACTGTTCCTAGTGCGAGGTCACATAGCTGATATACTGACCCCAAGTCCCAAGATCCCCAGAACCAGTGTCTTAGGGCTTTGGGCATGGCTAGCTCCCTTCTCTCTTCTGACATCTAACCCAAGTTTCTCCTGCTGCACTGAAGCCATTTTCTCCTCTTCCAAATGCAAATGGGTGTCACCC
>PVJX010043337.1:0-13722 GCA_004027295.1 Dolichotis patagonum
GTTCAGAAAGCCCTGTAATTCTTTCACTCTATGCATGGCTTTATACTATTGTGTTATGTTTGATATTATTGTATTTGAAACTATGCTCAACTATAGCAGAGTAAGAGATATGGTGTTAGCTACTGTTGATGTCCAGTTGTCTTAATGTAAAGTACTGTTTTGCCTATGTTGTCCTGTTCTGATCTGCTCTGTACTGCCCTCTTTTGTTCTATTCTCTTTCAAATTAAAAAAAAAAAAAAAAAGAATGATGCAGGCAATAGTGAGGAAGTCTTTTTTCTACTGCCTATCAGAGGTCTACAGTTACTTACTTTAAAACTCTCTAGCACAGGCAGTATGTTATTATGCATCTATTCAGTTGTTTTAAGTTGTAGCCCGATTTTCTTAATCGAGGGCTCGCACTCCGGAGTAGTTAACGTGATATCAGAAAGGCCCCATTCCAGCTACATCTAGCAGGAGGAGGGCCCAACAGCTCTCTATCTCTAATCAGCACTAAGTGCTTTGCTACGTAGCATAATGAATGCTACCAACAGTCTTTTTTTTCCACTGTGAAATAAATGATTGCACTAGTGAACTTGTTAATTTAGCACGAGGAATGTTGCTAAGTGAGCACTTATTGATGAAATCAGTGGCCTTCGCTACTGGTGATTAAAAAGTTTGAGAGACAATGAAATGTTTACTAATTTCTTACGTCCTTGTTTAACTGGAGTATGAGAATTAGTGAGCCTTGATGCCTGTGCTTTTAGGGATAGTGCCTGAAGACTGATTCCTGGACAGTCATGGATCCAGCTATTGGACTGGAGGATTCTGGTTGTCGGATGAGTATAGGCCTGTGATAGTGAACCTTTTAGAGCTTTCAAAGATACAAACAGCCCACTGCAGCACGCATGCCACAGATTTGCTGCCACTGCCATAGAGTACAGAATTCTGCTCTTAAAATATTCTTTTTCCCTTAACATACAGCAGAGATTTCATCTAGCTTAAACAGATGCACAAACAGATACCTACTTGATAATAAATATGTGCCTGGTAAAAATATGGCTGAAACTTGCTGGATTGAGGCATGAGGAGTTAGGGAAATTTCAATACCCCTAACCACCTGTAACTACTACTAGTCATTAAAAATAAACAGCTGGGATTTAGCTCATGGCATAAGTGCCTGACTAGCAAGTGCGAGGTGGTGAGTTTGATCCCCACTACCAAAAGACAAACAAACAAGCAAAACTCTTAAGAATTGTGCGTGATCAATTTGAGCTAAGTCAGTGAGCAGTACCATTTTTCTGGGAGATAATTTGTTATGGTTTGTGTCTAGATTTCTCCCCAAAGCTTCATATGGTCATAGGTGGGGCTTTTTGGAGGTGGTTGCATCTAGGGTGTGTGATGCTGGGGTCAAAAATGTGATGCTGGGATTGATTTGCGATGGGATGCTAGGATTAAGGCTGCCCTGCCCTGGGTGTGAGCTGTTTCTCCTCTGCAGTACCCCCCTGCCACGCCACCCTGCCTTGGAACCAGCCAACTATGACTTTAAACCTCTACACACTGTGAACCAAAGAAGCCTTCCCCCTTTAATTTTGGGTGTCAGATATTTTGTCTCAGCAATGAGGAAACTAAGACAAAATTCTTTACCCTTCTGGGAGGTTCCAGGTAACTCCAAGATCTGCCTCCATCAGTCTTGCCCTGTACCAAGTCCATTTAAACCAATCTTCCTAATTTTTCCTGAATATACATGTAGTAAAATGCTTGAGTCAGGGACAAGGCCAAACATGAGTTTTACAGTTCTTCTCTTTTCTACCCCATTTCACGTGAGCATAGCTTCCAGCCCAGAAATACTTCTAGCAAAGTTGTACGTGGCAATGACTCCTGGACTCTAACGAGGAGTTACATTTACATTTTTCTTCCCTGGCCCTTGTGTAGGAGACCCTTTCTTCCTTTGAGCCCCATCCCAGGCTCTTTGTCCTTGCTGATCTCACCAGCTTACAAACTGGCCTGTGAGCTCTGCCGAATAGATAAGAAATGAGAACTCCTTCCCACTCCCACCCAATGCCCACCTACCTGCTGTGACATCATGATTAATTCCAGTGACAGAAATGACAGCCCCTGTGAGATTATTATTGTT
This sequence comes from Dolichotis patagonum, assembly GCA_004027295.1. NCBI lineage: Eukaryota > Metazoa > Chordata > Mammalia > Rodentia > Caviidae > Dolichotis > Dolichotis patagonum. The sequence goes on from PVJX010043337.1 coordinate 2,114, forward strand.
ATCATCAAGCACCATTCCCTTGATGCCCTGGTGAACCTGCAGGAGAAAGTGAATGCTACAGAGTTAAGATTATAAAACATGTACTGTGTTCAGGGTCTCAAAGCCAATTCTTATCCGTTTTCACATTTAGTCTTCACAAGGTGGTAACAGCTCCTTCACTGGTATATTCCCCCACCCTGGCCCAATAATCTCTTCTCAACAGAACAGTCAGAGCAGTTCCATAAATCTAAGTCAAATCATGTCACTGTCCTATTCAAGACATGACTCACTCAGGACAAAGGCTACAATTCTTATGGTAGTCTTAGGTTCCTGTAGGCAACCTAATCCTGGAAATCCATTCCCATTCCAGCCACAATGCTGTGCTGACGGTGAAATGTTTTAAATGAAAAAATCTAACTGTGGCTATATCTATACAAATATCTGAAAATGTACCATTTTTGCCATTTTAAGGATACAGTTCAATGTTATGAAATATATTCATAATGTGCAGTCAGTACCATTACCAACCTCCAAGAATGTATCTTGTAAAAATGAAACTCTGTACTCATTGAATGGTAAGCCTCCATCCCCCTTTCCCTCGCCCTGGAAGCCTCCATTCTACTTTCAGTCTCTATGATTTTGATTATTCTAAATATCTCATGTAAGTGGAATCATATAGTATTTGCCTTTTGGTGTCTGGCTTATTTCACTTAGCGTAATATCTTCAAGTTTCTTCCACGTTGAGGCATGTATAAGAACTTATTTTTGTTGTATGTATAGTCTACATTTTTATAACTAATTCCAGCCACAGGGAATTGGTTATAAAATCCACCAGAAGTGGTTGCTTCTACTTTTTGGCTGTTGGAAAAAATACTGCCATGAACAAAGGTGTATGAATGGTTGTTTGACATCCTCCTTCCGGTTCTTTTGGATATATACCCCAAAGTGGTATTGCTGGGTCTTACGGTAGTTCTATTAATTTTCAGATAGACCAGCAGCACAATTTGTAATAGCCAGATCTTGCAAACAACCTAAGTGCCCATCAACTGAGGAATGGATAAAAAAGTTGTGGCATTTTTATACAATGGAGTACTACTCAGCTATAAAGAATGATCACATTGAGATATTTATAAATAAATGGACACGACTTGAGACCATAGTCATAAGCGAAATAAACCAAACTCACATGTGTAAATACCGTATAATCTCCCTAGTATGAGAGTTGGTAATAGTATATAAGATTTTATGGTAATCATGATTTCCCATTTCATTGCTTTGAAGACTTTCAATGTTTTCATTCATCGGTTGGAATGGTTTTATTCTGTTTTATTTGACTTTATTATGCATGATGGTATGAAAAGTTGTTTTGAAGAAAACAAAACATTATGGCAGCCATTGCTGATTTAATATCGTCTTCCTTAGAAGTACTACCATGCTTCTACTCTGCTATTACCATCGGTTCTATCATGTTGTGTCTTACTGGGATTTTAATATATGTGATAGTATAAACAAATCTTTTTATTGAAAATGAGATATTATAGTAGCCATTGATCATAGGTATTTGGTTCAGAATGTCCTGTAATTCTTTCATTCTCTTGAATGGTTTTATACTATTGTGTTATGTTTGATATTATTGTATTTGAAACTATGCTCAACTATAGCAGAGAAAGATATATTTTGATAGCTACTGTTAATGTCCCGTTGTCTTATTGTAAAGTGTTGTGTTGCCTATGTTGTTCTGTTCTGATCTGCTTTGTTCTGCCCTCTTTTGTTTTATTCTCTTTAAAATAAAAAAAATTTTTTTCTGATAGACCATTACTCTGTTTTCCAAAGCAGGTGCACCATTTTACATTCCCACCAATAGGGTGCAAGGGTTGCGCTTTTTCCACATCTTTGCCAACACTCGATTCTATGCTGCTGTTTTACAGCAGCACCCTAACAGGGGTGAGGTGGTGGCCACTGTGCTTTTGATTTGCATTTCTCTAGTGCATATCTCTGGGGTTAAGCATCTTTTCATATGCCTGTTGTTGGCTTTATGTTTGTTGTTGTATCCATTTCAGGAAACTGGTTCTTCTTGGATATCGGCATAGTTCTCTCCAACTCCCTGAAATCTCTGTTTAAAAGGCATCTTCTCAGTAAGGCTTTCTTCCTAGAATTTCTCCTTTAACATGTTATAAAACTTCTGTAATTTTGTTTGTTGTGTGTTTATTGTCTGTCCTCAATAAAACATCAGCTCTATATGGATAAGGATGCTTTTTACTCAATTTCTACCTTAGAGTGGATTTTCTGACAGATAGTTGTGCTCAATCATATTGGATGACTAAATCTCACTGGTAGAAGCAATCCACATGTATCGAGTCCGAGCAAAATCATACTTAAGCTACACAAAAATCTAGTCTGTCACTAAAGGGCACTTCTCTTTTTGTAACCATGAAAGCTGAAAAGTGAGATTTTACCTGTTCCAAGAATTGGATTAGGGCTTCTCGATTACCAAGCCACTCCCGTTCTAATTCCTCCTGGTGGGGAAATTTATTGCAACTGAGTTCCAGTGTGATATCAAAGCAGTTGGTGTGCAGATAATTAAAATCTTGCATTCCTAGGGAGGAAAGGGAATTGGCAGGTTTGGATAAATAGGTTCTCAGGTAAAAACCCCCCTCTCACCTCTTTTTAATCACAATTTCACACCATGACCTTCATCATCTTTTATTTTACTTCTGTTTTTGTTTTTGTTTTTGAGACATGGTCTTGCTATGTAATCCAGGAAACAAAACCTCTTCCCCTAAAAGCATTACATGTGCATACTCTTAATAATCAGGTCCAGCAAATAAGGTTAACTTCAGAAAATTAAATCATGAAATGGAAAAAACAAAAATGTAGATGATGAAAGAAGCGTTAATGAAGAAATACTGAGAGATTTTTTTTTTCTTTATATTATGATGTTCTTCAGACCTGGGATGGAGAGGTTACAGATGTGATTAATACTTTGCTTTCATATCCCTCACCTCAACTGAGAATAAAATACTAGTATGAAAATAGTTCTCACCGAGCAACTAACTCATGAAAAAGCATAAGGCAGCTGTGTTTTCTTTTGTGTTCACCAATGGCCTGACTGCTCTGATCTTCTATATTTTTCAGCTGGAGATGCTATTTTTAACATTTTTGATTATTAAGATGGCAGTTACATAACAAATTCATTTGGACTAAAAATTATCCATTTAGAGATGTCTATATTACCCAAAGCAATCTGTATATTCAATGCAATTCTTATGATTATTTCTGTAGAAACAGAAAAATTTATCCTAAAATGTATATGGAATTTCAAGGCACCCCAAATAGCCAAACTAATTTCAAAAAAGAACAAAGGTATAAGACTCACTTCCTGAGTTTAAAACTTATTACAAATGTATAATCAAAAGAGCATGGCATAAAGATAGACAAATACAGCGGTACTTTTGTTTACAATCTTAATTTTTTTATGGTTCTGGGGACAATGGCTGCATTTGTATTTGTTTGGGAAAGATGGCCATGGTTGTGTTTGTCACCCAATGCCAAGTTTATTTGTCACTCAATGCACAGTTTGTGAACAGAAGCATTCATGAACCAAGGCATTATTGTAGATCAATGGAATAGCATAGAAACTCTTGTGAATACGGTCAAGTGACTTTTGACAAAGGTGCCAAGACCATCCAATTAGAAAGAATAGTCTTCAGCAAATGGTGTTGGGAAAACTGAATATCCACACATATATTTAAAAAAAAAGGAGAAGGAGATGGAGATGGAGATAGAGGAGAAGAAGAGGAAGAAGAAGAAGGAGAAGAAGCTGGATTCTAATAATACCATGTACAAAAATTTATTTAAAATGGACTATAGACCTAAATGTAAGAACTAAGACTATAAAACTTCTGGAGAAAAACATAGGTCAAAACTTCATGACACTGAATTTGTTAGTGACTTCGAGGCTCTGACACCAAACACATAGGCAACAAAAAACAAAAATTGGATGTCGGGAAAACTAAAAAATTTTGTGTAATCCAAGAGAACAGAGTAAAAAGAACCTATGGAGCAAAAGAAAATATTTATAAATAAAGTATCTGATAATGGCTTAATATCAAAAATATATAGAACTCCCAAAATTTAACAAGAACAAAAAACAAAAACCCTAATAAAAAAGAGCAAAGACTCAGATAGGTATTTCTCCAAAGAAGATACACAAATGACACAAAACAAGCACATGAAAAGATGCTCAGCAGGACTAATCACTGAAAAAACAATTCAAACTACTATGAAATACAACTTTGCACCTATTAGGATGGTAAATATAAACACACAAACAAAAAGCAAAGTGTTAGAACTGCAACCTGTGTGCATTAAATATACACTTGATCTTAGCAAAAAGGCCACGAATCAGTGTGTGCACTGAATATAAAATGGTGCAGCTGCTGTGGAAAACAGTTTGGTAATTTCTCAAAATGTACAAATAGAGTGGGGGCAAGGGGGGGCGCACTCCTGTAATCCTAGCACTCGGGAGGCGAGGTAGGAGGATTGTTGCGAGTTTGAGACCAGCCTGGGCTACAAAGTGAGCCCAAGGCCAGCCTGAACCACATAGCGAGACCCTGCCTCAAAAAGACAAAACAAACAAACAAACAAACAAACAAATAGAATTACAATATGACTGAACAATTCTACTCCTGGAAATATGTCCAAAAGTACTGAAAGTGAGGTTTCAAAGAGATGTGCACACCCATGTTCATAGCAGCATTATTTACAACAGTCAAAAAGTAGGAGCAACCCAAGTGTTCACTGACAGGTGAGTGCACAATAAAACGTAACACATACGCACAATGGAACATTATCCAACCTTCAAAGGAAGGCAGTTCTGACAGCTGCTGCCACAGTATAAACCTTGAGAACATTACGCTAAGTGAAATAAGCCAGGCACAAAGGACAAACTGTGTGATTCCACTTCTCTGAGGAGCTCAGAGTCATCAAAATCATAACGGTGAGGAGTGGAAAGGTGGTCGTCAGGGACTGGGGCCAGGACGGACCGTGCTGGATGGAGATGGCAGTGCTGGCTGCACTGCACTGTGAACGTAGCAGCGGCAAAATGCATACTTACGATAGAAGACTTTGCATCATGTGTTTTACCACAATAAAAACTGAAAAATAATTCTCTGTTTAACCAATTTTCACTTGCTCTTTAAGCAGACAAAAGGAAGCAGCCTTTGCGGAAAGAGGGGAAAGTTGAACAGCAATTATAGTCCATTACATTTACGGTCACCTGAAAGTGAGCCTTGCAGGGAAACAGATTGCTGGGGCTTACCCCCAAGTTTCTGATTCAGTGGGTCTGGGTGGGGGTAGGGGTCCCAAAATTCATACATCTAACAAATTCCCAGGTGATGTTGATGCTGAAGATCCAAAGACCACTCTTGCAACAATCATTTTTGATTAACTATAACTTCTTGGAATGCTACCAGTTTAATTTAGAGCGCTCATCCTCAAGGGCATGGGGGACGCTTTCTCAGAGGACGAGGAGGGGAGACGAGGGAGAGAGAAAACAAAGAACAAGTGTAATTTGGAAAGGCGTATATGATGTTTTCAGTATGGAGGGTGTGTATATTGCTCTCCTAATACAAACTAAAGAAATTAGTGTATAACAAAATCTTCCTGCTTTGTGTTCAAGTGAGCTTTTGGCTACCTTCTCAAGGCATGGTGATTCTTTAACTTTCTGCCTTCCCATTTTCCGCAGGCCCAGCCATCATCTCAGCTTTCACTAATATGCTACTGGGCTGAGGTCAGCTCAGATTTGAGAAGATGGGGAAACACAGGTGATTTCTGAAGAAAATCTAGCTTTCTGCCTCAGCCTCTTGTCTATGCCTGGGCTCTCTATCTGCCAAAAGTTCACAATCAGAGGTTTGTTTTTTTTTTTTATCTTGACCTTGCTCATGGGCCAGGCCCAGGGCATACAGATAACTCTTTTGCTGGAGCTCTCTTCTATTTGAGGCTATGTTATCGAGGACCAATGTCTATGGCAACTCCTGCTATAGAGGCGGGTAGCTAGGGTACTGAAGAACTGATCTTCTCAGACCAGCTCCTTTGGTCATCTGTTTTCTATGAAGCATACTCTATGCTACTTTTAAAAATTTAACTTGATAATCCAGGTATTTCCAAATGCTTTACATGTGCTATTTTATTTAAACCTTCAAAATTATGAGGAAAGTATTATTATTCTAAATTACAGATGAGGAAAACAAAGCAGAGGGAGATGATTAGTCCAAAGCCACATTAAGTGGGCAAGCTGGGTGGGTTTCAACCCAATTCTCATTCTCAGTCTCTCTCTCTCTTCCTCTTTTTTGAGACAGGGTCATGTACTTCAGCCTGGTCTTGAACTCACTATGCAGCTCATGACAATCCTCCTGCCAAGTGCTGGAATTATAGGAATGAACCACCACACCTAGCTCCAATTGACTGTTAACCCCCCCTTCACCAATTGGCCCCATGATGCATTTTCTCACATGCTCTAATCTATTGTGTAAACAGTCACATCCATAGGATCACAGTGTGTCTCTACCTTAGTTTTAAAGAATCACAAGATGATACCAAATGTCAGTCTGAGACTCTTCCATGTTTTCAGATCTCTATGGGAGTATAAAATACTGCACTAGTCCCATTGTTTCCTCAAGAAAACTAGTCATTCAAAAGGAGAGATGGGCACTGTTTTACCTAAGGTTGAGCAGTTCCCAGGAGTCTCCTTACCCTTGCTGAGAGAGTACCAGGATGCCCCATTGGTGATGCCATCTGGGAAGTAATCCCCACAGTTCCAACCTTGGTGCATCCAGCCATGTGCATAGGAGTAGACCTTGGCCAACTAGAAGGAAAACAGGCAGAAAGTGACCTCAAATATTCCCGACTCAAATAGCAATGCTTGCACTGAAAGAGTATAAACCAAGAAGCTCCACTAGGGATAAACAGTACACTTTAGCAGAAGGTAGTATGATCAGGGAGAGACAGATGGTATGTGCTTATGTGTGTAAGGGCATGTATGGGGGTTGGTGTGTGTGCAAGTACAGTAATACTATTGTGTTAAGAGACCTGCATTCTGACTTTTCTACTTACCCAGGGCTGTTTCCTCATATGCAAAGGGAGGGTGCACTAGATGAGACAGTACTTTCTAAACTGGACCATTTTCTAGTTAAATTTTATATAAGAAATCAAGGAGCAAGTAAAGCAGTAGTATTGTTTGTTGGCTGGCAAAAGATACATGTTGGAAGAACGTGTTAAGATTCTCCCTATTCTCTTTCACTACTTGTTTTGTTTTGTTTTGTTTTGTTTTGTTTTTTGAGACAGGTCTCACTATAGAGTCCATGCTTGACTTGGCCTTGCTATGTAGCTTAGACTGGTCTTGATCTGGCCACCCTCTTGCTTCAGCCTCCTAAATGCTAGGACTGTAGGTGTGTGTCACCATACCCAGATTCATTACTCTTTTACAATAGTGGATGAAAAGAGATTACCGGTGAAAAAATATAATAATATGCTTGCTTAGTAAAATAATTAGTATTATTCTCTGTATAATTTACTAATGAATATCAATATTCACTATATAACAATATATCAGTATTTTATATATTGATTAAATCAGTACAGTTATTTTATATATTAATATATAACTATATATTAATATATTCACATATCATGATATATAATTTTATGATTTAGTTGCACATGTCATGATATACAATTTTATAATTTAGCTGATGCATTTTATTATAAAATAATTATAAGTTTATTATATTATTAAATATATATAACACACTGGATATAAAAATTAGTATGTACATTAATATTGTATTGTTTCAAGTTATTATTTAAATCTTTTTCATGTGCATGGTCTCTTTTTCGTTAACACAGGCATATTAATATAAAATTGTAAATCTGATCCCCCAAAATTCACATTTAGAAGTCATTAGCTTACAAATAGCACTATTAGCCCTTTGGTATATTTCTTGTTTGCCATTAGCTTAAGTATTTTTTTACACTCTTGTAATTATAGTATAAAGCTTTCCTTTTAATTTACTTTTTCATGAATTTATGGCTTATTACTTATAGAAAAATGTAATTTACAAGAGTGTAAGACTCCAACAAGCACTGGTATTTCATATTATTTTTTGTGTTCTTGTTCACTAAGGGGGTCCTGGGTCACTGAGGCGAAGCCTGTCCCCTGAGTCCCAAGTTCCCCTGGCAGGACAAACTGCCATCCTGCATACCTTCTGGAAAAGCTTATCATCAGGCGTGGGGGTAGTAGTTGGGCGGTGAGAACTTCGGAGCCGATGTCGGAGGGATTTGTCATACGGGTAATTGGCCACTACTGCTCCACCGTGGAGATTGGCCGAGAGAACAAAGTTGATGGATTGCATCCACCGGATCACGGCCCGGGTCTCAGGCTCCACCTGTGACAAGAGGAGAGAGACTGGTAAGGAAGCTGAAAGGGAGCTGCCCCATGGCTGTCAGGAAGAGGAGGCAGAAAAAGACAAGAGTCCTATTGGTAGGAGAAGTGTAGCTAGGGAATTTTGACCTTTGGAATGCTGGTTACAAAAATTAAGTTTGTGGAACTCTATTTCAGAAGGAAACTTTATGTGGAGTGACAATATACTAAGCAGTTATTTAAGGAAAGCCCTGAATCCACTTGTACTTGCAGTATATATAAATAATTTACAGTCCTCAGTGATTTTTTTCTCCTTTCAGGATGGACATTCAGAGGTTATGAGATGTTAATGTGTTAATTGCTCCTCCTGGACCCAGGGTCAGCTGTGAATGCCCCATTTTCCTATGGGGAAGGGGACTGCAGGGGCAGTGTTGAGAGTGTCACACTGAGGAAGAGGAAAAACTGTAAGGGTAAAACAAAACAAAACAAAACAAACCCCACAAGGATTAGACTTCCTGAACCTCGTTTTAGAGCTAATTGTCTATAAACATATCAAGTTTACCATATGTAAAAGAGACTTCTCTATAGACTGCTCCTGTTCTCATCAACAATTTAGTGTAGTAGAAAGGGTGTTAGGGGCTGGGGATTTAGCTCAGCAGCATAAGCGCCTGCTTTGCAAGCGCGTGGTCATGAGTTCAATACCTGGTACTGATTAAAAAAAAATGTAGAAAGGGTGTTAGATTAAGATTTGAAAGGCTGGGTGCTGGCGATGCCAGCACTCAAGGGGCTGAGGCAGGAGGATAGCTCTGAGTTCAAGTCCAGCCTGGGCTATATAAGTGGGTTCAAGGTCAGCCCTGCAATACACAGTGAGACCCTGTCTCAAAAAACAAACAAACAAACAAACAAAAAACAAAAAGCCTAACCAAACAAACAAAAATCAGAGTTGGAAGGCTCAAATTTTAATCCTAATTCCATCAATTATTAACTATGTGGATTTAAATTACAGTGATGCCTCAGTTCACAAACAATTTGACATCTGACAACATTTTACTTTCGTTCACAAACTCTACATCAGGTAACCAAACCACAGCCACCGTCTTCACACAAACAGAACTGCCACCTTCTTCGCCAAAATCATAAAGCAAATTAAGTTCATGAATGGAGGAATCACTGTATGTTATCTGTAAATGTAATATCTATAGAGCAAAGATAGAAAGCACTAATTGATGCATTTATCACACTGAAGATCTACTGAAACACCAGCTGTAAAAAAACTTCATGCAGCAGGCATGGTGGTGCACACCTGTAACCCCAGCACTCAGGGAGGCTAAGGCAGGAAGACCACGAGTACGAACCCAGTTTGGACAACTTAGCGAGACCCTTTCTCGAAGAAGGACACAGCTCAGTGTGAAGGTCTTGAGTTCAGTAAGTAACAACTGAGAGAGAAAGAGAGAGAGAGACAGAGACAGAGTTGGTGAAATTGCTAAGTACTATTGCATATTGTTTTCATTCCCTTCACCACCATCACCACTAACATCAAACATTTAGTGATCATGAACAGGTGATTCCTGGAGGGCTCTACACTAGGGGAGGGAATAAATACAAAACAGCATAAGATCTAGTTGTCCCCTTAAAGCCCCATGCAGTCATAGGTGGGAGATCAAATGTGGCTGGATTAAGGGTGTGGCACTGGGATTATGAATATGGATAAAGGAAACTCCACCCTGACTGTGGGTGACACCAGTCAGTGGGCTTGTAGCATAGATGGAATACAAAGGGACACGAAGGTCTGCTGCTCTCCCTCCTCCTGTTCCTCCTCCTCCTGCTGGTCCTCCTTCTCCTCCTGCTGCTGCTGTTCCTCCTCCTGCTGCTCCTCCTTCTCCTCCTCCTGCTGCTGCTCCTCCTCCTGCTGCTCCTCCTTCTCCTCCTGCTGCTCTTGCAGCTGCTGCTGCTGCTGCTCCTGCTGTTGTTGCCGTTACTGCTGCTTGCTCCTTGCTACTTCTGCTGCTTGCTGCTGCTGTCTTCCGTCTGCCCTGCCATGAACTGTTTCTCCTCATTGATGCCACTCTGCCTTGGAACCAGCTGACTATGGACTGAAATCTCTAGAAACTGTGAACCAAAATAAACCTTTTCTCCTTAAACTTTTTGTGTTGGGTATCTTGTCTCAGCAACAACAACAACAAAAAAATGACTAAGACAGACACAATTATTGTTCTAGAAAAAGTCAGAGTTTAGTTGACGTTCAATTTTCTTGTTTGTTTACTAACTGAGAAGACTATTTAGTAATCTTTCTGTGAGAATTTTTAGATGCTGGTTTAGCTGGTTCTGTTGGTAAATTTTAATCTCCTACCTGGCTTTTCCAGTTGTCTGGAAGAGGCAAGTGATGGTTGGGGCCTCCGTACTTCTCATTATAGTAGAAATAGGTATTGAGGTCAGGGAAGTTTCGGTTTAGGTCCACTCCATTTGCATTATTCCTGCCAATCAGATATCCAGATGCGTTTGGGCCCTAGGAGAAAGTTGAAGAGATGAAAAATGAAGGTTTCAGACTGAATCTTATAGTCAAAGAACACTGTATAGCTGTTTTAGATATTTGTTTTTGTTTTGTTTTAATAATTTTATTTAAAGAGGAAAAAACAAAACAAAATAAAACAGAATAAAGGGTAGCAACCATACAGTATTCCAAGGAAAAAAGGAAAAGTACAACAATAAAACGTAAGAAATTATTACTTGACTAATTACATACTGACTTCTTGGAAATAGTTGTTCAAATTACAAAGTTAAAGCATGTAAAGTAGACATTCAAACAGTGAGACTGTTAACAGTTCTGCTCCACGATCTCACAAAAACAACAATATGGTCATCCCACTCATCTTACCCACTCAAATGTACATGCAATTATATCAATAGGGTAAAATTAAATACAACAAAACAGAGCAAAGTGGATCACAAGAAAGCAATGTAAGACATAAATTTCAAAGCTAGACAATGGGAGATATTCACTCTCTATCATAATGACTTTTGTTTTCTTCCAAATAGTTGTCCATATTGTCACATATAGGGAATTCACATGAAACAACCTAGTATGGAATTGATCTGAGCAGGACGAGGAGGGCATTACAGGTCTTCAAGACCAGACATTAGGGAAGCCAAGAATGGCTGTCATAATGTCTCGCATTCTCCTCAAAACAGCTGTCCATACCTTCATGTGTGT
>PVJX010043338.1:0-13722 GCA_004027295.1 Dolichotis patagonum
CATATATATTTAAGATTGTTATCTCTTCCTCTTGAAGTTTTCCCCTAACTAGTATGTAGTGACCTTCTTTATCTCTTTGGATCATTCTTGGTTTGAAATTCACATTGTCTGCAAACAGGATTGCCACTCCTGCTTTTTTTTGGTTTCCTGTTGCATGAAGTATTGTTTTCCATCCCTTGACTTTCAGTCTATGAGTGTAAAAATATGGAACGCTTCACGAATTTGCGTGTCATCCTTGCGCAGGGGCCATGCTAATCTTCTCTGTATCGTTCCAATTTTAGTATATGTGCTGCCAAAGCGAGCACTCTTGAGACTTTTATAGGTAAATGGAGGCAACCTGAGACCATGACATCAAGTGAAATAAATCAAACTCACATTTATAAATATCATATTGTCTCCCTAGTGTAAAAAAAAAGAAAAAACTGAAAGTGTAATAAGATCCAAAATGTACAAGAGATTGTGATAATGAAAGAGGAATAAATTGCTCAAAAAGAAAGAACAACTGGGATAGGGGAAAGGAGAGAAGGAAGAAAAGAAAAGATTTTATATATATATATACAAGATAGATAGCTATACTACTAATTTCTGTTAGTTCATCCAAAAGAAGTTTGTGCTTTGATTGTTTGATCATTTTTTTGTGCCTAAATCTTGTAACTTGTACAACTATTTCTAAGATAACAATATGCAATATATTAATTAGTGTTAATTTCCTACTTTTTTAAAAACTCTGTGTCATTTATAGCCTTTCCTCTGTTTTGCCTTTTTTAAATAAAAAAAATTTTTAAATACTCAGAAAAAAAAAAAAGAAAAGGTACCATTTGGAAGGTCTAAGTCCCCTAGCTACTAAGAGGTGGCATTGGCATTTGGGTCAGCATGACTTCAAACTTGTATACTGGTTTTTGTCACAGCCTGGCAGCAATCGGCCCACAGTCTCCCTGTGGAGTACCTGCTTATGCATCCTTACCTGTCCCTTCATGCATGTTCAGGAACTGTGTGTGACCATTTCAGTGGCTTCTACTTGTGGAATTTTTAAATAGATAGCATTTTTTTAAGTTACCCAAATTTCCCCATCAATTGATCTGTAAAAATAGATCAATTTCCATGTAATTTGTTCCAAGAGTGTCTTGAGTACCAAGGAAGAAAAACCCAGAGGTAAGGGTTACTTGGTGTCAGCCCAACAGTGGCAAAAGGGGTTCTGATATGTACAAATCATGAGCACCAAATGGAAAAGGAAAAGAAAAGCAGAGGAGAAATAATCTGTTCTTATAAGGCAGATGAAATAAAGCCGAAAAACCTGAACTTTAACAAGATCTACCCATCCCATCCATTCTCACTGATTCCTTAAGTGCTTTCATGAACAACTAAGTTCTAAATAAGAATATGGATACTGTATAGTACAGTGGAAATCAATTTTAAATATTCCTGGGAGCTTTGCCCCTCTAAGTATCAATCTATGTGCTTTTCAACCTGGCCCCTAAGGATCTGATTCTCTGAAGACCATCTGAAACAATTCCTCATTGTTTGAGTGGGAAGCTGGAAGCAGCACCCTTAGTCTGATTCTCGGACTTAGGGGTGCTACAGTCACCCTACCAGACAAGCGCAGAACCCTTTCTTACAAGGATGCACGTAACTGAAGCTCTAGAGAAGACCAACAACTGCAGCTTTTATTTGGCACGAACCAGAGGACAAGGCACATTCAAGTTCGTCTCTGACCTCTACTCAAGGGCCAGAGACCAAAGAGAGCTCTGGAGGGAAATTTACGTTCTGGTTGGCAGCCTCAGGAGAAGAAGAGCAGTGTTTAGGAAGTCGTGGGTTCCCGATCCACAGCCTTTTGACCATCAAAGGAGCTTCCTGCCTGCGGGGTCAGACAAGGCTCAAGTGACTAGAATTCTCAGAGTATTTTTCACTCAACTTAACAGGGGTCTATACTGTTCTGCTACAGACTCAGCAGGAAAGTCCAGGGATAAATCTTTTTGCTTCCCTCTAAGTCTTCTAAAGAGCCCCTGTCATAAAAATTTAGACTGAAAGCCACATGCCCCGTCCTGGGAAACTCCACCCTCAGATCTAGCCAACAAACACACAAGGATGGATCGGGACTCCCAGCTCCTTCCCAGCTGACGGGGTGCTCCTGGAGGCACGATCTTCCATGCTGAATGCTTCCAGCTCAAATACTCCATCAGGAACATGTTGGCCCCATCAGGGCTCATACATCTTGGTGTGGTTTTCTCCGCAACCCTCCCCTGCTCCCCCAAGAAATCAGACTGCTGTTCTCGCCTTTTTCCCTATCTTCTCAAGAAGGGAAGACGTTATTCACTAACCTAATGAGTGTATTTAAAAATTGTAGCTGACTGCCATGGTAAATTCATGTCATGTTCTTTTATGAGAGATAATATTTCAGAGACATGGTCCTGAATGGAAGTTTAAAAAATCTTTTAGAAAAACAATTTCTGTTCAGAAACTGCCCAGGTCTCAGTTGTTACTCCAGTAGAGAAAACACATTCTGAGTTCCTGCCCAGTAACAAAGCCAGCCAGGAACTTGTGCACAGACAGACTTTGTGTAACTTACACCTACGGTGAGAAACTCCAGTCACGGTACGGCACCTTTAAATCTCATTAATCCCCTTCTAGGTATCAAAGGTGGCCAGTCATGCCATCTCCTGAGCCCTGTCAAGTGTGGGTTACAGGAAGTTGACAAAAGAACTTCCATTAGCCTGGCCAAAATTCACATGCCCTATTATTAAGATGCTGCCTAGTTTGATCACCCTCTTAATCTATCACAACTCCAAAAGGATAATCTCTTAAAAGCTTCCCTTTTCCTACCCTTCCAACCCCCAAGTCCTTTTCTTTGTAGCTAAATCAAGCTAAGTTGATTTTGCACAAAGTTCAGAGGAGAGACATGCTGGTAACTGGTCATTGACAACAAAACAAACGCAAAACATTTCTACCTGGAAACTATTCTCTTCGATTCAAGACAATGTTACCACTATACAAACAAAAACGATGATTTAAAATGCTGCCTCTATATATACATATATATCCAGAATCTTCTCACAGTACCTGGCACTCAAAAAAATTCAGTGGTCACACCAGAAGAAAACACAAAGGGATTATGTGCTCTTTGTTGGTTTTGTTTTATAAGCCAGGGACTATTGAACGAAAATAGAGCCTCCTGTCCAGGTGTCCCTGCTTGGCCAAATAATGGACACAGATTGGTGTGACCTGGAGGTAAAGGACATTGACACCTTCAGACCACTGACAGGCATACGACCCCAGCAGGCTCCAGAGAGGCCTTGAATAGCAGAGCAAGACTCTCACTTCTCTTGGTAACGGTTTTGATTCCAGGCAGAAGCACCTCCCCTGGCGGCAGAATGGGTGTGCAGGACGGATTGCCCATGTTACTGATTTAAGATGCCCACTGACTGTTCCTCCTGGGATTTATTTCCACCAGGTACATCTTTCTTTAACCGAACTGTCTTTGATTTAAAAGCTGGGTTGATTCCTCCCAACCTCCATAAAGAACCTGAATCCCATCTCAACACAGCTGCTCAAAGGCAGCCTGGTGGCTGTTACCTACTGAGGTGAGATTTTGGTCTGCTGAAGGACAGACAAGAACTGCTCTGTGGACATAAGTTTTGATTGTCCTTGTTTAAATATGCTGTGTGTCACTCAGAGAAGTTTGAAAAACATCGTAATTATTAAATATATCCCTGTTTTGTGATCAGTACTGTTTGTTATAGGGGACAAGTGGTGTGAAAAGGATTTCAATATGCAATTCATGGAACTTGGATCTATTTTACATGTGCATTTAGGGGATACACCTGAAAGGAGGACGAACAGAGGAGGCCTACATGGGTCACTAGTAGGCTTGATGTTGGGTCATCCTCTCTAAAATGACAGTATTGATGATACATTGTGAATGGACTGTCCTCACCCTAGGGGACATTTTCCGGCCAAACTCCCTGAACTCATCGAGGTACATTACCTTCATTAAGTAATTGACTTCTGCCTCAACTTGACTTTCACTTTATGGAGGACCTTAAAGGACTTATCTGAGTGTGTGTGTGTGTGTGTGTGTGTTTCTTTTTTTTTTTTTTTTATAGGTACCGGGGATTGAACTCACGACCTCACACTTGCAAGGCAGGTGCTTATGCTGCTGAGCTAAATCCCCAGCCATGTGTGTGTTTCTTAAGAGGGTTAGGGAAGGAGACAAGGGAGGGATAGCCCATCGAGATACCTAGATAGTGCCACTAAGAGGCTGACTGAGGGTGGGTTTTAAAAGAAGTCCCTAATGCCCCCCAGCCCTCAGCTCACCTTGGAAATGCTTGGCAGACCTGCCCATTTGGCTTCTGGCCTGGACCAACCTCTTTCTCACATAACTCCAACCCCCTCCCCCAACACACACACACAGCTTTGACAACAGGCCTATCCCACAGTATCCCATGGCTTCGAGAATGTACCAGAAAGAGTTGCCCTCTGACAAGCTCCAGATGAGAAGCAACATTGCCTTCATGGGCTTCCTTCCATCTGTGAAGTCAACCCCACAATTGTTAGGTTAGCATCACCTGCTGCCCACCTCTGGCCCCCTATAAAAACCCTATTATTCACAATCCCCTACCTCCCACTGGAACCCCTGCCACTCACCACAGCTTGTGCCTTTTCCCGTGCCCCAAGAGTACTCCCTAGCCCTCCTGCTCAATCCCCAGCACTCCTCTAATTTGCCATGGGTTATACACCCTCTTTGGCAGATTTATCAATTTTTAGAATAGGAAGAGGCCTTACATATCATCTAACACAGTAGACTTCCTCCATTCTGCAGCTGGAAAATTCGAGGTTTAGACATGCGTTTCTCAACCCCTAGACCAGTGGTCTTGCCCTGGGCCATGCAGCTTCATGAGATTCCAGTCTGTCTGTACCCTCGCCTTGGTGCCTTCCTGAGGAGGACCATGAAAGAATCGGCAGATGAAATCCCTGCTGCCAGACTGACTGAGGTTGGCTGACATCTCCAAAAGTCAGAGTTCTCCTTTCACTATTCATGATGTACGTGTAGCATTCTCCAAAGTTAATTACCTCTTATTTAAAAACGAGGCTGTCCTCTTTCCACTCTTGTCTCTTTCCCCTATGCCCCTTCCCCCCACTAACTCAACCTTTGTTAAGGCAATACTTATCTTCCTTAATTGCCACATGGATTTCCTTCCCAGTTGGCACACTATTAGGTTTCATTCCAAGATTCTAAGTCCCTGAACATGTGCTTGGGAGAGACAAAAATCAAATGCCAAGAGATGAGCTGCAAAAGGAAGGAAGTCGGAGCCCTGCCCCCTCTGAGCCGTGGGCTGTCATCCTGAGCAGATTGCAGCGTGCCCCACACTCTGGTGAGTCCATGTGGCCTCCCACATGTGTGTTGCTCACTCGCAACACCTTCATTTCCTTTCAAGTGTAACATCAACTTCACTAGACCTTCTCTGCTTCCTTTCTCATAGTTCGGAATCTGCTTTTCTTTCAGACAAGGCTGTTGAGCTTACTAGGGAAGTCATATGGAACCACAGAAGCAGGTAAGCAGTATGTGCTGCTCCAAGGGTAACACTCACTTGGGGGAGACATGCAAAACTTTGTGGAAGAAAGAGGATTTGAAATGGGCCTGAAGAAACAAATTCGATTTGTGCTGAGTGTTTTAAGTAGAGACCATGAGACAAAGTCACATGTGTGGAATATAATATGGCAAGAGACAACTAAGCAAGACGGACTCTGAGCTACGGAAGATCCTCAACAACACACTTAAAGGTCGTTACAAGAGAAGGAGAACAAAGGTGTCCCACCATCTCTGAGGTGAGTGGTAAGGAGGGGAGGGCAGGGATGGGCTGTGGCAGATCTCTTCAGACAAAGCAGCCAAAGGGGGCACCCTGTCAAAAGTAAAGGCCTCTCGGAGAACTAACAGTGAATGTTGGGCGGGGCCCTGGGGACATTTTCCTGGCCTGTGTCCTTTTCTCTGCCAGCGCTAGCCACAGAAGGGATAATAAAATATTCATTCTATCTGATCTGGGGCTGCCCGAGCAGGATAGTGTCACATGATATTTTAATGACCACAACTGCAGCACAGAGCCTGGCTGTGAAGGAAGAACTCCTCTCCCAGCCCATGTCTCAAAGGTGCTCAGGTTACAGGAAGAAGCAGGAAGTAGGACCCCTAAACTAACTACAGGACCCATGGAGACTTCAAGGCCTCCAGGAGCCTGCTGTATTTATGCAGGAGAAAGGCTTCCACCACTTTCCACCTCACTGCTAAAATGAGCTGTTCCACATATGGTGTCACTCCAGAACTAATAAAATGTGAAAGTCTAATTGTATTAGCAATTTTCCATCATATTCTATTAATATGTATCATATTGGTATCCATTTTCACTAATGTGACATGAAAGGCATTAATGTGATTACTTTTTTAGTGAAAACAAATGCTAATGTAATTAAATGTTGACTACATAGGTTGTGAGATACAGCAACCAGCAGGTAGTTGGGGTTTCTTCATCTGAAAGAAAGAAAGGAAGTAGAGGAAGAGGGCGGTGTCAGGCAGAACTGGACGCAAATGTTTCAGCTATGCCATAGAAATCAGAAAGCACATTTATAAAATGCGAATGAGGTTTTCCAAGGCACCTGTGTCCTTCAGTGCCGGAATACATCAAAAATCCCCCTTTCTCCAAGCATGGTAGTGCACATCGGTAATCTAAGCACTTAGGAGACTGAGGCAGAAGGATAGCCATGAGTTTTGAGGCCAGCGTGGGCTACATAATGAGTTCAAGGCCAACCTGAACTACATAGTGAGAATCTGCCTCAAAAATCCAAAATAAAAATTTCTTTTTTTATCCAGAGAATTTCATACATTTGGACTCTCTTCTTGGGTAGATCTATGTTTTGCTTTGTTTTCCCTGGATTTGTTTTGTTTTGCTGTTTTCCTACAAAGTCTCAGTATGTTGCCTAGGCTGGCCTTGAACTCCTGGCTCACAAAAGCCTCCTATCTCAGTCTCCCAATAGCAGTGAGTACAGCTCTGTCAACCCACACCCCGTTCAGACAGGGCTTTCCATCAGTGCAGTTTGTATGCTGAGCATCTTGCTGGGCTGTTTATCTAAAGCTCACATCAACTCTCCCAGGAAAGCACTAGTGACCTCATTTTCAAGCAAAGAAGTTGAGACTAAAGTATGTTGCCAAAGGCTAACAGCCAGGGGGAGTGAACTAAGCCCTGAGTCTAATCTGACCCTCGATTTCACCTTTTTCTCCAAAGAGCCACCTGCCTGTGTGAGAAATACTTTTTCTCACACAGAGGGACTCACTGAGGGAAGGAACTGCATTTCACCAACTGCAGTAGAATCGGGAGTTCCGGGTTCAACTGCTGCCTCCACCTCCCACAAGCACCGTGAACTGGAGCTGAAAGTTGACGTCTCTGAGCAGGGCTGCATAGAACTTGTAGTTCAGACCAGGACACATCTGAGCCAAGGAGAATCAGCCAGACCAGACGCTGGTGCAACACTCAATCTAGGAGCGTCCTAAGGAGGTGGAGACACAGGATCACCCAGAACTTCACAAGAAATCGCAAGGCCGCCTCCAAGTCTGCACAACTGGATTCTACGACTTTGGTATGGGGATAATAAATTCACATGGACGGGTCACCAGATACACAAACTGAGGACTCTGAAAGCCAAATGAGTATGCAGAAAGTAGGTGTATTCACTGCAAAACACTTAAAACTCATCCCTAATCTCACTAATCATAACCTGATTTGGAGTTGCATGCATTTCCTCCTGTCTTTTTACCTGTTTTAGACAATGTAACTTTACATATAAGTATACACCCTTTTAATAAAAATGGCTCTCTGTGCCCTACCAGCCTGTACTGTGCTTTTTCTCATGTCAGTGTATAAAGATTCATCTAATAAGGTGAGTGCTATATAATATTCCATTGCATGGATGAATCACTCACCATTTCCCCCATTACCAGACATTTACAATGTAATCAACTCTTTCACAAACCATCTCTAAAAGATGTAATATATGTATATATATATACATATATATATAATAAGATGTAATATATGTATATATGTATATATATATATATGTATCTTTTACAGATATACTTCTGTTATTATTTTCTTAGGTCACGGATAAAAACAGTTCAAATTCTAACACATCCAAACAATATGCTCACCTGAAAGGCTATACCAATTGACGCTTCTATTAGTACTAACACTGTACTAATCTACCCATTTCCCTGAATACTTACCAATATCAAATTGTTTTCACTTTTTCAAAGTACTATGTGAAAAAAATTTATTACTTAATTTATATTTCTCTTTACAGCCAATGATGTTGAAAATGTTTTGCAGATATTAGTATATATTCTATAAATTACCTGTTCATATTTTTGCCCATTGTTCTGTGGATTTTTGGTCCACTTATTTTCTAAGCTTTCTACTTTTAAGGCCTTTTTATACATTAAGCATATTAATCTTTTATATGCCATGCAAATATCTTCTCTCAGATGCTTCACTGTCTTTTGATTTTTGTCATATAGTTTTTGTGTCTATTTATCCTGTTCCTAGTCCGTTCTTTCTTCCTAAAGGGGTCCTCTCCTCTGGTAGGACGCTGAGTCGGAGCTCTTTCTGAAAGGCATGTAGTCCTGAATGCATTGCATTAGTGTCCAGGTGGAACACAGACAGAGGCCCATGAGGGAGCAAGGCCTCGCTGCCCTCAAGAGGGGCACAGGCAGCCTGATTTCTCCTTCCCTCCCAAAATGTCCCAAAGAGCAGAGAAGAGTGGCTCCACATCACTAAGGGTCTGGGGCCTTAACTCAAAATTCCAGGGAAAGGAAAAGTGGTCCTAGAAATCTGTTTCATTTTAACAGTTCTTTATTACTTTATTTCCTACTCACCCTAAATTTTTTTTTTGAGATCCCAAACTCTTAGTTATCCCCACACTTTTCTACCATCTTTATGGATGTAGCATATTTATTCCTGCCTGCCCAAGACCCACAGACCACAGACTTGCAACTGGCCATCTGAGGAGCCTGGCAAGCAAAAGGTTTCTTTACTGAAGCCAGGAAGTGTGGACTACAGGATCAGCCAGCAAGACAAGGGCTTGGCAGAGCGCTGAACAGATGCGGCACCGGAGCTCAGGGACAAGTGAGTTTTCCTCAGTGTCCTGAAGCATAGAAAGTAGGTAAAAACAAGACTACTTCTTACAGCTCTGGGGAATTCAACAAGTTAATGTAAAGTCTTCACAAAGTAAGTACTTGGCACATGGTAGTCATTGTCTGTATCATTGTACATCAGTGGTTCCTGACCACTTCTTCCATCCACAAGAATAAGCAATCTGGTGTCTCAGGTCTATCAAAACCATAAGGGGAAGGACTGTGGTCTGTTATCAACAAGTAGGTATGCTACAATCAGTAACCAGCTTGCCCAGTGTCGTCATGGGCACTGGTACTCCAGGTGGTTCCCCAAAAGAGCACGGGAGATCTGTGTCTTGGTTTGTGTCCCCCCAGCAGTTAGATTTTGATAAGAAGCAGCAGCAGCCGCCTATGGTCCGCTGATTTTTCAGATGGACTTGCCTGGCATAAGTGCCCATTCTTAGATGCCTTCTCTTGGTGTGACCTTGAATGTGAGCTCCCCCACACTTTTGCTCTCTCCTTTCAATTGTGAAGCCAAACTGCAATGAGCTACTGCTATGTCATTTTCATTCCAATGGCCTGTGGGGCCCATTCCCAGCCTGGCCCTACCTCTGGATAAATAACAAAAGATCAAAGCTTTCCTGAAGCCACAAGAGGATTGGGTTATCTGGGGTTTTCACTGCCCACATATGCAGGCCAGTGTGCAGCCACACACGCACACACACACACACACACATCTGCTGAATTAAAATTTGCAAAGCTGTACAAGCCAGGGACAAGAAGGGACACTAAGTGAGGAAGATAATGACAATGTGAAATTTCAGTCGAGAGCAGTGTTTTTTGAAGGGGAGGGTGATAGGATTTGCTTCAAACCAAGGACTTGGGATGCAAAAGCTCACAGCCCCTTAGAACTAAAGCAGCTCAACTGGGTGCCACTATAATAAATCAGAATCAGTTATGTAAAGTGTAAAATTATCATTTGGAAATCACTCTCTCTGAATAATTCAATCATTGACTTTCACATCAAACAACCATTTCAACCACCCACACACACAGATCAGTCTCACACTGGTCTTAAACTCTCTTTAATTATCGGCATTAACCTATCACATTACTATTGCATTCCTATTTCATCCCGGGGGAGGGGTCAGTGATTATGACAAATCACAATGGATGAGAAGGACTTTCAGCTGTCCTTCCACACTCCAGAGTTCCTTGATCTGATGGTGATAGGTCCCAGAAAGGGACAAGGACAGATAAGTAACTTTCCTCTTGACAAATGCATTATAGAGACCAGTCTGGAGAAAAGGTCAAAAATGCTTTAGAATCCAGCTCCACTGCAGTGGGCAGTATGTGGCTGGTCCCCATGCCTACACCCCAGGACAACAGGAATGTCTACTTGTTCCTCTTGTTGATGGATAGGATGTGGAGAAGCAGGTAAACAAGGGTCACCAACCTGTATCCTACCAAGCATACATCGCATGGTATAGCCACTCCCCTAAAATAACAGTCACAGTGATTTCTAAAACACACACATTTGTCTCAAGATAATTACTAAATCTCTAAGAATAGTTTCCTAAACCAAGAAAGGTAAGTCTCCTATTTCATTGTCTGGGGAGGCTTTGGCCCTCACCTTAGTGATCCTAAAGAAAGTAGAACTGCACAAAAATGGACATAAGGTGAAGTATGTTATTTAAGGAGCCAGAGTCTCCGCTGCTGCGGGGGGCAAGTCCAGCTCCCTGGTTCTGCACATTGAGTAACCCCTCTCACCACTCCCTCCCACTCACCCTTCAGAACTTCCGGTTTCCGTATATTTAATAGCATATGAGTTACACTAAGGCCATTCAACAAAAAATAAAGATTTCTCTTAACAATATTCATTATAACATCCTATAAGAAAGAGAGGAGAGAGAGAAATAGAGAAGGAAGAACGGAAAGGAAAGGCAAACAACTCAAATGTCAGCTTTGGTGCACAGGTTAAATAAATTGTGTCACCTCCATCAGTGGAGTGCGCCTTAGCCACTGAAGATCATGTCATATATGTGCACATAAGCGTGTACTTGTATGAAAGTTGTTCAAAACATAGTGCTAAAAGAAAAAAGCACAGTCAGTTGAATCATTGGCACCTACAGGAACATCTATGATTCTATTTTCAAAAAATATATGAGAAAGAGAACAAACTGTGCTAAGTATATTCAAAATTCTAACAATGGTTATGTCTGTTTCATTATTACAGGTGATGTTTACCTCTCATTTCCTACTTTTATTTATATCTGTATTTTCCAATTAGTCTACAGAGAAGTGATGGGGTAGAGCTGCAAAGACCATGGACCTGAATCCAGTCTTCTTGTAGTCAAGTTCAGTTCTGCCACTTAGGGATGTGACCTCAGCTGTTCCTTCCTTTCTTTGCCTGTAAAATGGGGAAATAATATGAAATGCTCAAGATCATGGGGATCAGTCCAGTTAATTTTGTGGAGCCCATAGAACTGTGAGTGGCACATAGTAAACACTATTCGAGTGTTAGCTATGATTATTAAAATAATCACATGTCTTATATAATTAAGAAAAACAACAGAGGCCTCAGGCCAGCCTTCAGATCTTAGCCACTTCTCAATCTCTTGGGGTGAGTTTCCTCAATAGTAAAATGAGAGAATTAGACAGATGACCTGAAAGGCCCATTCTCGATCTGTGATGGGTTAATTTAATGGGGGTGCTCTTAGTGGGCCCTGAATGTAGCACAGAGGTGAAAGGGAACACTTCAAAGCAGGCTGTACAGGGGCTGGGCAAGAGGGAGCACGGGGCCCATGAGACAGATCAGAGCCCAGCAAATCTGTGTGCCGTGCTTTGGGGGAGGAGGAGGGGGAGGCTGTGTGAAAAGCCAGCCAAGGCGAGTTGCCTCTCCGCTCAGCTGTGTGATTAAGTGACTGGCTTCTTTTTTACCCAAAGCCAGACTCCAGCACAGAGAACCTCGGGGACTATTTTAAAGAAAAGTTATTTCTTTGTTTTTAATTGTAATTAAGTAGGTATTTTATAATTTTTAAATGGTGCAATTTACATATCACTTCCATGATGTGCTGGGTACCCTTCACCAGAGGGAGAGAATGCAAGTGTAAGAGGACTGCTGTGTATTATTTTGTGATTAGGGAAGTGCATTTATGCAATGGTGATAGAACTGAGATACTGGGATATTTCAAGACTTCGTTAAACATGCCAGAACTTTCACAAATTTACTTGGAGCCAAAGTTTATTCATGCTAAGATTTCATTCATCCTTCTTCCCATACTTTGACAAAATGTTTAAGTTAGTTTCTCATTTTATTTGTCTACTGAGTTCCCTAAGTTAGGGAAATTAGTATTGTGTGTGCGGTTTGATTTAATTAGCAATTGGGGAAATCGGCCTGGCATGTTTCATGGAAGCTTGGGGAAATTGTCAATTAGCATTGTGTTAATTGGTGTCTGCCATCCTTGCTTTTTAGTTTTTAACCCCTTTTACCTTGTTCCCTCTTTCAGTATGTAAAATCTGGCTGTTTATTATTCTTTAAATAAAGGATTAATTGCCTGAATTCCTGCCTCTGTTCCCTGTCCTTTCTCTCCCTGAGCAGATGGGGAGCTGGGTAGGCCCATGGTGGCGGCCTTGCTCCTTTCAGACCCTCATCCAGCCTGGCATGGGAGAACGTGCTCTGCTGCACTGCCCGTGCTCAACCAAGAGCTTCCTTGCTGTTGTTTAGAGCCCCATGGACCCTCTCCATCTGCAATCACTGCCGATCCTGTCTGGTTCTCAGGAGACTCCACTGCTCTTTCTCTGCAGTCTATAGGCACTGCATTGGATCTGAGCTGCTCACTGCCTTACCCAGTCAGCACCTCCTTGCAGGCGGAAGGAAAGCCTCTCCAAGGAAGAAAGAGGGTACACATTCATAGAGTACCTCCTGGCAGCCAGGACCCACAAATCTCTCAGCCTCCCAAAAAGGTTTCTAATAGAAATCTTGGAAACAACCTAAAGGTTTCTAATAGGAAATCTGGGACTGAACCCCACCTGTGGGACTCAAAATGAGTCTTTGTCCCTCCTATTCAACATGGCATTTCCAGAGACAAAACCCTCATGATCTGAGCGGTCTTTGAATCAGTAGTGTGATCAGCAACTGGGAGCTAGCCCGAAATGTGTCTCAGGCTCCAATGACATTCACCAAGTCAGTAGCTGCATTTAAAATCTCCGCAGGTGAGTCATGTCATATTAAGTGTGAAACACACTGGCATGCACAGAACTTCACCTCTGTTAAGCCACAAGCCTGACTATTGTACAGCACTGTTGTACCCCAGTATCTGCTGTCTTTTCTTTTTTTTCTTTTTTTTTTTTTTGTGTGGTTGTTACTGTGACTGTTTTTTTTTTTATTTAAAAGAGAATAAAACAAAAGGGGGTAGTACAGAGCAGATCAGAAGAGGACAACATAGGCAACACAGTACTTTACATTAAGTCAACTGGACATCAACATTATCTAACACCATATCTCTAACTCTGCTATAGTTGAGCATAGTTTCAATTACAATAATATCAAACATAACACAATAGTATAA
>PVJX010043339.1:0-13710 GCA_004027295.1 Dolichotis patagonum
GTGGATAATTTCAGGTTGGTAGTATTTTTGTTTCAGTATTTTAAATGTGCCATTTTATTATTTTCTGAATGACTTTATTTGTAACAGGGAATCTACCTTCATTCTTTATATGCTTGAGAACAGGGAAACAAAGGAAGTCCGCTCCACAGCTCACTTCCTGGAGAAGGTTCCTAGCCACAGTGTAGGGACTGAAGCCAAGCAAAGCCCTGTAAGTGCTGGTGAGTTAAAAAGACAATGTATAAAGCTTTCGCTGGCGAAGGAAGCTGTAATTTTCAGGATTTAGTCTGAAGAGGATGGAATAGCAAAAGGAAAAGTGCTCTGCAGATATGCAAATGAATCATTTTTAAGTATCTGAGTATAAATTTGTATGTGTTTGACAAAACCACTGAAGTTGAGGATGAACCGCCAGAAAGAAGTGGACAGAGAAATGCCTGAAGCTGAATCCAGGTGGCATGATGTTACTTGTAGCCATCTGCAGTCAAGTATACGCTAGCCAAGGGCATTTTCTCTGTAGGAGAGTCACATTAGCCTACTACACACTTATCTTTTCCTAAAGAGGCTTAAAAATCAAACCTGAAAAAAATCAAACTGATGCTAAGTAATTTACCTACATCTCCAACCATGCTCCCAAATCTTTAAAAAATATGAAAAATGTATAAAACAATTTAATATTCAGTGTGGTGCTTCAAACAAAATTACCAGAATGTAAATGAGGAAAGTACAACCTATCACCAAGAGGACAATCACTCAGTAGTAAGTGAACAAGAAATGACACAGATGAGAGAATTAATATAATTGAATATTACATAGTGACTGTAAATTCACTACATATGTTCCAAAAGGTAGGAGAAAAGTGTGAAAATAATGAATTTTTAAAAGATTAAAATAGCACTTCAGGGTCTCTTTAGATATGAAAATATCTAAGATACGTAGTGCCAATGATGTTAGCAGATTAGATACTACAACAGAGGAAATTAGTGAACTTGAAAACATAAAAATATGTATTATACAAATTTTTATATATTATAAAGTATGTTATAATATATAAAATATATAAAATATATTTTATATATTATATATAATATGTATAATATATAAAAACAAAGCTATAGTAGTGATCTGAGACACAGCCTCAACCAGCCTGGGTAATGGTTCTTTTTCCTAAAGTTTTTTAAATTACAGAAAGATCCATTATTATATATGGAATTGTCTTAGTTTTACTTTAGAATCATATCACTTTATATGTTCCTCTTCATTTTATGAAATTTGTGTGCCATTTTGTTTCTTATAATTTTATTTCAAGATTTTTTTTTGCAGTTAGAAGGTTTAAATACCTAGCATCATACATGATAGGTAAATGCTCCTCTAACCAAGCTACAGTAGCTCCTCAGGAACGTTTTACTCAATTTTTATTGAAGAATTGTGTTCCTTAAAAAATAGTGCAATAATAATGTCAGGTATATAGAAGCACTTACCTAAATTGTTTTTATGTATTTATTTTTATTAGTGCATATTAGATTTACAACCCACTGGATTTCACCTTATATACTCATAAATGCGTGTAAAATAGTTTGATCATTTCCCCCTCAACCTTTGCCTTCTCTAATAGTCTCCCTTTTGTTGTATATCACCTCTCTCTCTTTTTAGAACAACTTTCCCCCTAAATTCCTTATATGACAGAAAACTCGATATTTGACTTTCCAAGATAGCCTTTTTACATTTGGGATGGTCTCTAGCTTCATTTTGTTTTCTTGCAAATAACATTGTATTCTTATTTATAATTATAAGTATTCTGAAGCACATATGCATATTACATTTTCTTTATTCTTTCATTTAAATTTGAAAAATTTGTTAGTTCGTGTTTGCAGTGCATAATGACTACGTTACTCATGGGGAGATTGCACATATGCATGATGCATCTTAAATCTCTTGGTCCTTTTCCTTTCTCATCTCTCCTCCTCTCTTCTCTTGGTCTCCCTTTCATAAAAAATCTATCTTCTTCTTTTCCATCATCTCCCTTTTATTTTGGGCTTTTTATATTTGGGTTGTCTCATATAAAAAAACCAAACAATATTTAAGCTCCTGTGTCTTACTTATTTCATTTAACATTATAGTCTGAAAATGTATCTATTTTCCTGAAGATATCCTTTTTGATAGTACAGTAGTACTCCACTGTCTATAAATATCACACCTTTTTTATCAATCCATCCACTGATGGACATGTAGTCCACTTCCAAGATTTAGGTATTATGATTTGGGCTGCTATAAACATGGATAAGCATGTATCATGTAATATGATGTCTTTAACACCTTCAAGAAGATACCTAGTAGGGGAATATCTGAGTCAAATGGAATCTATTTCTAGTTTTTTTGAGAAATCTCTATACTTTCCAAAGTCGCCATACTAGGTTACACTCCCACCAACAATGTAGATGGGCTCCTTTTACCCAGCAACCTCTCTAACATTTATAATTACTTGGTTTCTTTATGATATCGATTCTTTCTGGAGTAAGTGAAATCTCAGTGTTCTATTTGTTTGTTTGTTTTTTGAGACAGGGCCTCACTATGTAGTTCAGGCTGGCCTTAAACTCACAAGGTAGCTCAAGCCGGTCTTGAATTTACACCAATCCCCCTGCTTCAGCATCCTGAGTGCTGGTATTACAGGCATGCGCCACCACACCTCGCCTCAGTGTTGTTTTAATTTGCATTTCTTTAACGACAAGAGATATTGAAAAGTTTTTCATGTATTCACTGGCCATTTGTACTTCTTTTGAGAAGCATCTGTTCATTTCAGTTGCACATTTTTTGATTGGGCCTTTTATTTGGTGGAATCTAACTTTTTGAGCTCCATACACATTCGAGAAATTAGTCAACTCTCTGAGAAATAGCTGGTAATTTTTTTCCATTTTGTAGATTCTCTCTTCACTCTGTTGGTTGTTTCCTTTGCTGGGCAGAAGCTGTTTAATTTGAAATGATCCCATGAATGTTATTTCTTGTGCATTTGGAGTTCTGTGCAAAAAGTCCTTGCGTATATCTGTCTTCAAGAGTTTTAACTATTTTATCTTTCAAAAGATTGTTTCTTTGTTAACATGTAGATCTTTAGGCATTTTAATTTTATTTGAGTATGTTATGAGACATAGGGTCTAGATTCAATTTTGTGTATGTTGATAACCTGTTTTTCCAGCACCATTTGCTAGAGGGGCTGTCTTCCCTTTGGTGTATGATTTTATCACCTCTATCAAAATCAGATTGCTGAATATGCCTAGGTTAGTTCCCACACTTTCTATTCAGTTCCATTGACCCAGCCCCATGCTGATTTTATGCTATATCTTGATAATGTAACTTGAAATCTTGGATTGTGATGTCTCTTGCTTCACTCCCCTTCTCCAGGATTTCTTGTACTATTTTCAATTTCTTCCTGTTACATATGAATTTTAGGATTTTTTTCTGGTTCTGTGAGGAATGGTATTGGTATTTTGAATGGGACTGCATTAAATCTGTATATCAGTTATAGAAGTATGGCCATTTGGATTGTACTGATTCTCAGAAACAGGGCTGCCTTCCGTTCTTCTGAGGTATGTCATCTTCGATCTTTTTCCTGTTAGTGTAGTTTCTTTGTAGAGGTCTTTCACCTCCTTGGTCACATTGATTCCCAAGTATTTTATTTTTCTTTATGATAACATGAATGGCTTTCTTTTCTAATTTCTTTTTTCAGTGAGTTCATTACTAGTCTAGAACAGTAATGACGAACTTATGGCACATGGGCCACAGTGGGGCTGTTTATTATCACTAAAAACTCTAAAATCTTTATCATCAATGGTCTAGAGGGACATTATTGATTTTTAACCTTGTACACTATTTAATTTAGTTTCTAATACCAGCAGGCCTTGGTGAATTTTGGGGGGTCTTCTGTGTACAGGATCATGCCACCTATAAAAAATATTTTTATTTCATATATATATATATATATATATCCCTTTCATTCCTATATATTTCTTTCTCTTCCTGGTTATTCTGGAAAATGATTCAAATACTGTTGAACAGGAATGGTGATAGTAGACATCTTTCACTTGTTCCTGATTTTAGAAGTTTTCCACATTTTAAAATGATGTTACTATAGATGAATCATAAATGGCTTTTTATCAGATTGAGGGAAGGTTATTCTATACCTATTTTTGTTCTTTAAAATCATGAATGAATGTTGGATTTTTTCAAAAGTTTCTTCTGTGTCCATTGAGATGGTCATGTGATATCTGGCTTTGCTTCTGTTTTGTGATGTATCACATTTGTTGACTTTGTATGTTGAATCATGCTTGCATGCCTGGAATGAAGCCTGCTCAGTCATACTGTATGATTTTTTGATGACTTTTTTCTTTTCTGCTTGTCAGCATCTTCCTAAGGACTTCAGTGTCTTTGTTCATTAAAGATATTGCCCTGTGTTTCTCATTTTCACTTGAGCTTTTGTCTGGCTTTGGAATCAGGGTGATGCTGGCTTTCTGAAATGACTTTGGGAGTACTCCTTTTCTTTTAATTTCATTAGAGTGTTTGAGGAATATTGGCATTAGATATTGACTGATGTTATTGTGTAATTCAATTGTGAATCCCTTGGGTCCTGAGCTCTTCTTAGTTGGTAAGCTTTTTATTCTTTCTTCAATTTCACTGCCTTTTATTGGATTTTTCAGAGTATTTTTTATCTCCATTTATTTTTGGTACTTATTTTTATCTAAGAATCTATTCATCTCTACTAAATTGTCCAGTTTATTGGTGTACATATTTTCAAAGTCATTACAAATAATCTAGATTTTTTCAATGTCTGTTGCAATTTCATCCTTTTGTTTTGCTTTTTTTGCACTAATATGGGTTTTTTCTTGCCCTTGGTCTAAATTTCAGAGTATTTTGATTTTTTATTTTGATGAGCAAGCCTTATAATTCATGGTATCTTTGTGTTGTTTTGTCTCAGTTTATCAATTTGCAGTACACAATGACTTTTAATTTCCTTCTTCATATTAACTTGGATTTATATTTATTTTTGTTTTTCCTGGACCTTGAACTTCATCATTAGTTTATTTATTTGGACTTGTTCTGTTTTTCCTACGTGAGCATTCTTAGCCATAAACTTTCCATTTATGACTCCTGTCATTTTGTCCTAAAGGTTCTAGTATGTTTTCAATGGCATTATCATTTGATTATAGGAATTGTCTATTCTTCTGTGACCCATTGATTGTTCAAGAGTGTATTGTTTAAATTTTATATGTTTTCATAATTTCTGGGGCTTCTTTTTCTATTGATTCTGGTTTCATTGCATGATGATATGAAAATATGCAAGCAATAATTTTGATTCTTTTGCATTTGCTTCAGCATTCTTTATTGTCTGATGGCTTATTTTGGAGAAAGTTCTATGTGAGGCTGGAAAAATGTCTAATCTTTGTTAATAGATATCTCCATGTATGTTTATTAAATTGATTTGTTTCAAGATTTGGATGAAGTCTGATATTCCTGTGTTGAGTTTTTGTCTAGATAGCCTATCCTTTTGTGAAAGCATGGTCTTGAATTTTCCCTCTATAATTGGGTTGATGTTCATATAGTCTTTCATGTTTAGTAGTGTTTATTTTATGAAGTTGTATGTGACGGTGCTCAGTGCATATATTTTTTATAATTGTTATCTCCTCATATTTATTTATTCACTTATCCAGTGTGGAGTGACTTTGATTCTTTCAATCATTGTGGCTTGAATTTCAATTTTTACAAAAACAAGACAGCTACTCTTAGGTGTTCCCATTTGCATGGAGTATTGGTTTGTATCCTTTCATTTTTCATCTATGAATTTCTTTTTGAAATATGTTTTATTTTCATGCAGCATAGTGATGGGTTTTGTTTCATGATTCAGTATGTCTTTTGTGAATAATTAAGACCATTTCCATTGAGTTATTACTGACAGCTGTTGAGTTCTTCCTGGCATTGCATGGTTTTTCCATTGCTTTTTTGTTGTTGTTGTTTATCCTACTTGGTTATTTTTATGTTAGACTTTTTTCTAGAACATTCTTGAGAAATATTTGGAGTGCTAGTTTTTTTGGTCATGATTTTCTTAAGGTGCTCACTTTCATGTAAGGAATTTATTTCTCTGTCAGTTGTGAAAAATAGTTTTGCAGCATGTATCAGTCTGTACTGGAAGCTGTTTTATTTTCAGGGTTGATAAAACATTTATTTTTCCAAATTTTCCTGGCTTTGAAAGTTTATTTTGAGCAGTTTAGTATACTTTTAAGAAATTTAATTGTTATAAATGTTTTGTCCCTTTTCCTTGACTCTTTTAACATTCTGTCCTTCTGAAATTTTGATTGTGATGTATCATCGGGAAGTTCTTTTTCTTATTGTAGCTATTTGTGGTTCTATATGTATCACTCAACAAAAAGTAAAATTGTCCATATATGAAAAGTTTTTTGATATTATCTCAGAATACAATATATTTATGCTATTTGTGCTTTTTTTGGTTTTTCACTAATTTTAATTAAACTTAGGTTTGTCTTCTTTGTATTTTCTAGCATAATTTTGATACATTTTTTCATGTTCTTTTATTTTTTTAAGGTGTCTCACCAACTGTAGTGCTGTCTTATAGTTCTCACACTTCGTTCTCATCTTGGTCTGTTCTGCTGCCAATACATTCAATAATTTTTAATCTGGATATATGTTTGGTCTTGTCATGAAGAAAAGTTCTCTGCAAAATTGTTCATTCATGTTTTTTATTGTTTTGTTTAGTTAATTTTGTTTTTATTAGTGTCTTCTGTAAACTCATTGATCATTTGGTTTATGAAGCTCATTACCTGTTTACGTGTATCTTCTGGGCCAGGGGTTTAGCTCAGTGGTGTAAATGCCTGCCCTGGAAGCGCGAGGTTGCAAGTTCAATCCCTGGTACCAAAAAAAAAGATACAAGACAAAGACATTTAAAAATTACATCTTCTTTGAGCTCACTGAGAATGTTATCGATTTGCTTTTAATATCCTTTTTTATCATTCTCACATAATTTAGCTGCGTGGTTTTTGATTTCTCCTTGATACCACATAGATCATCTTTGGGGGAGCTGGGAGTATTTGGAGGCATTCTGTTGCCTTATCATCTCAGTTTTCTGTTTCTTTTATTGTTATTGTTTTGTTCTGCAGTGGTGGGTTGAGTATAATGGAAAGGTATGGTTGCTAATGAAGAGAATGTTCAGTTAATGTCTGTTTTTCAGTGTGTATTCTGGGTGTAACTAACTATAGGCTTTTGCCTCTGTGCCATGATCAAATCACCCCCATTAATTCATGGGGGCAGGATGCAGTTTCCTTGCCCCAGGAGCCAGCTCTCTCAGACTGGACCACAGTAACATTGACACAAGCGCAATCCAGTGTTGGTATATAGGAAAACCAATTGACAGCAACAACTATGCCACCCTGGAAATAGCAAGAAAATGAGCAATAGTAATAGCGTTAAAAACAAACTGGATATTGAGATAATTTAAGAACCAGTCATCTACAACTCTTCACTACAGAAAAGCAATCTGTATTTATAGTACAAACACTAAGAGGAAGCAAATATTGACATACAGTAAATACTACTAAATGTAACAACTATACGTTCCTTAACATTAGAAAAGAATGTAACAGTAGAAACATAGATTTTGCTATGTAAAGACTAAAACACCTTGATGGTTATAGTAATGAAATGATGGGAGCTAGAAAATGGGAGAATGAAAGAAGTAAAATGTGAAAAATTAAGTGATAGATGATCAGAGGGAAGACAGGAAAGTGGGACAAAGTAGTCTATTAAGGAGTAAAAGGAAATGAATAGAATTTGATTACTTTTAGGAAAGAAGGAGAAAAAGAAATAAAAAGAAACAAGAACATAATGAAGACAAAAAAAATACTGAAAAAAAAACAAGAAGAAAAAAAGACAAAAGAAAAAAAAAAAAAGAAAAAGTAAACAAACCCCAAACCTCCAAAACCAATTAAAGGAAAAAAAGAAAATAAGTGAGTTAAACCAAATATCCTCCTTCTTTTTGAAAGTACTTGCTTTCCAGGACCTACAGTGTTGACATCCAGCAAGTCGGTATTTCTACCTAGTTTATGTGGATTCATGGTTTCCCGGCCAACTTCAGTGACCTCCCGTCTGTCCCCACACCCTGGGTTGCGTCAACCGTCCAAGCTGAGGAATGTCCTTGATGGCACTGGTAGATGGGGAAAGCAATCAAATCAGACAGAGATCTCTGTCTATAGAGGTGGGGTGAAGTTTTAAGCAAACTGTTGGAGTCAGTGCTAGTTCTCTTTCAGAACTAGCCGCCTCTGAAGCCTCACACACTGATCCTGCTTCTCATGATAGACACCTGGCCTGCGTTCACTGTGTCTGTGTTTACACTTCTCTGGGGCGTCCGTGTCTGGCCTATGCCTGCTGTCTGCAATTGTTTGTCGTGGCTGTCTCGCCCAGTCACTGTGGTAAGGAAACACTGAAAACTGTTCCCTCCCAGGTGTTGTCCCTATCTACAATCATGTTGTTCAATTGTTCTTTTGTTATTTTCATAGGTATTTAAGGCTGTTTCCATGTCTACCTACTGTGAATTACACTGCAATAAGTATGAGTATGCATGTATCTGTAATATCCTGACTTTCTTTCTGAGAATGGTATATCTATATGAAATTGGATTTTTTTGAGGACTCTCTAGACTGATTTCCATTGTGGCTATACAAATTTAATTTCTTACCAACAATGTAGAAGAGTTAGTTTCTCTTTTCCCACGACTTCACCAACATTTGTTGGTTTTTTGTATTATTGATAATAGTCATTATAAATAAGTCTCAGTGTAGTTTTATGTGCATTTCCCTGATAGCTAAAAAGTTGAATATTTTAAAATGTACTTATTGACCATTTCTACTTCTTCTTTCAAGAAGTGTGTGTTTAATACCTTGGCCCATAACTTGACTGGACAATTTCTATGTATGTGTGTATTTTGGTGTTAATTTTTCTGAGTTCTTTGTGTATCCTTGATATTAGTCCTCTACCAGAATAGTAGGTGACAAAGATTTTCTCCTATTCTCCAGGTTACTTCTTCACTAGGTAATTGTTTTCTTCTCTTGGCAGTGCTTTGTAATTTGATGTAGTCTTGTTTATTGATTGTTGCTATTATTTCCTGTGCTATTTATTGGTGTCCTATTCAGAAAATCTAAGCCTGTGTATGTGTCTTCAATTGTTTCTCCCATTTTCATTTGGAACCTTTGCCTATAGCTATAATTTTAATTGATTCCTCCGTTTTATTCTTGCAGTTTTAAAATTTCAGGTGGCATCACTAGGTCTTTGATCCATTTTGAATTGAGTTTTTTGAGGGCTAGGGACCAGTTCTAGACTTCTACATGTGGATATCTAGTGTCTCTATCCCAATTTGTTAAAGAAATTATCTTTTCTCCAATGTATTTCTTTCATTTCTTTGTCAAGGGTCAAATGACCAAAGTTATATGAGTTTGTCCCTGTGTCTGCTAATTTATTCTTTGGTATATGTATATATTTTTGTGTCTTTACCATGGTGTTTTTCTGATTACATTTATGTTGCATACTTTGAAATATGAATTATGATATCTCCAGCACTTCTGTTTTTGCTCAGAATTGTTTTGGCTCTTTGGATCTTTTGTGCTTCCATATAAATTTTAGGATTTTGTCTTCTAGTTTTCTGAAGAACGTCACTGTTGTCTTAATGGAGATTTTACTGAATCCATAGATTGGTTTTGTAATATGCCAGTATGAGAATATTAATTCTGCAGAACTATAAAGGTGGCAAGTCTTTCCATCTTTTAGAGTCTTCATCCATTTCATTTTCTAATGTTCTATAATTTTCATTGTGGAATATTACTCAGCTATAAAAAGGATGATCTTGAGGCCTTCATAGGGAAATGGAGACAACTTGAGACTATCCTCATTAGCGAAATAAGTAAGAATCATATTTATAAATATCACATTGTGTCTCTAGTGTAAAAAGTAATAAGAACTGTAAGAGTAATAATACCCAAAATGCATAATTTCTGCTGTAAAAACGAGAGGAAAAGTAAGTGCTCTAAAGGATATAACCGCGTGTATGTTTAAGTGTGGAAGATAGATGACCATATTACTGTTTTTGTTAGATTGTTGAGCAGAACTGTTAACAGTCTCACTGTTTGAATGTTTACTTTGTGTGCTTCAATTCTGTAACTTGAACAACTATTTCCAATGATGACAGTATGTAACTTATCAAGTGGCAGTTACTTAGTGTTTTTGTTTTTGTTATTGTCGTTGCCATTCTTTTATTTTTTCCCTTTGGAATTCCATATTGTTGCTACCCTTTTTCTTTTTTTCTTTTTTCTCTTTAAATAAAGAGAGGAAGAAGAGAAAAAAATCATATTTATAAATATCACATTGTGTCTCTAGTGTAAAAAGTAATAAGAACTGTAGGAGTAATAATACCCCAAATGCATAATTTCTGCTGTAAAAACAAGAGGAAAAGAAAGTGCTCTAAAGGATATAACCATGTGTATGTTTAAGTGTGGAAGATAGATGAGCATACTACTGTTTTTGTTAGATTGTTGAGCAGAACTGTTAACAGTTTCACTGTTTGAATGCCTACTTTATATGCTTTAATTTTGTAAGTTGAAAAACTATTTCCAAGATGACAATGTGTAACTTATCAACTAGTGATTTCTTAGTGGGGTTTTTTTGTTCTTTTCTTTTTTTCCTTTGGAATTCTGTATTGTTGTTATCCTTTTTTCTGTTTTGTTTGGTTGGTTTTTTTTCTTTCTAAATAAAATTTTTAAAAAAATTTCATTGTAACAATCTTGTACCCTTTGTTGTTATTATTCTTAAGTATTTTATTTGTGGAGGCATTGTGAAAAATATTTTTTTTAATTTTTTGGCAGCAGGTTCATTGCTGTTGTTTAGAGGGGCCAATGATTTTTTATACTGATATTTTATCCTGCTTCTTTATTGAATTTTTTTATTGGGTCACAAAGCCGTCTAGTAGAATTTTTGAGGTCTTCTAAATAAATGATCATATCACCTGCAAATAGAAATAATTTGACTTATTTGTCTCCTATTCCTACTATTTCCTTTTCCCTTTTTCTTTCCCCTCTTGTCTAAAATTTCAAGTATTGTCCTAAGTGGTGTGAATGGATACTCTTAATTTTCCGGCTTTTAGTGAAAATATTTTCAGCTTTTCCTCATTAAGTATGATGTGTCTGTGGGTTCAGCATCTATAACTTTAATTATATTGAGGTATGATAATTTTGCACTTTGTTTATTCATAGTATTTTAAATCATGAAGCCATTTTGATTGTTGTTGAAGGATTTTTCTGTATTTTTTGAGATAGTGATATTATTTTTATCCTTGACATTGTTATATATGTTGACATTTTTTATCGATAGAAAGGAGTAAAATCATTTTGATCAATATATGATCTTTTAAATATGTTTTTGGATTCTATTGCAAGTTTCTCCCTGAGGATTTTTGTATATATATTCATAAAAATATTGGTTCTTTTCTTTCTTTCTTTCTCTGTTTTGTTGACTATTCACAGTAATAGTAGAATGATTTGGAAGTAGTCTTCATTTTTTTAACTCATGGAATAGCTTGAGAATCACTGGTTTTAATTCTTTAAAGATCTTGTAAAATTCTGTAGTATATTTATTTAGTCTTATTTTTTCTTTGTTGGGAGATTTTCATTACTGTTTCAATATCAATATTTGCTACTGACTTGTTTAGATTTTTTTTATATCTTGTGGTTCCATTTTGAAAGTTCATATGGATCTAGAAGTTTATTCATTTCTTCAAGAATTTCCAATTTATTGGAATATAAGTTTTCAGAATAGTTTCTAATAATCCTTTGCATTTCAATGGTATGTGTTGTATATCACCATCTTATTATCTAATTTTACTAATCTGGATCACCCCTTTTGGTTAGTTTTGCTAAAGGTTTATCACTGGTGTTTATAAAGAATCAAGTCTATTTCATTAATCCTCTGTGTTGTTCTTTTAATCTCTACCTCATTAATTTTTATTTCATTATCATTTTTTCCTTTTATTCATTTTGCTATTTATTTATTCTTGTTTTTTGACTTGGAAGTGCATCATTTGGTTATTTATTTGATTTGTTTCTGATTGTTTTATATAGGCACTCATAGCTATAAATTACTCTTAAGCTGTCTTTGCTGTATCTCAGTGATTCTGGTATGTTGTTTCCATGTTCATTTGATTCTGAGAATTTAAAAAATGTCCTCTTGACTTCTTCAATTTTCATTCTAAAGTAAATATTTCTTTTTTAAAAAATAATTTTATTTAAAGAGAAAACAACAAAACAAAACAAAACAGAATAAAGGGCAGCAACAATACAGTATTCCAAGGAAAAAAGGAAAAGAGCAACAACAAAAAAACCTAACAAATTATTGCTTGACAAATTATATACTGACTTCTTGGAAATAGTTGTTCAATTTACAAAGTTAAAACATATAAAGTTGACATTCAAACAGTGAGACTGTTAACAGTTCTGCTCCACGATCTGACAAAAACAGCAATATGGTCATCCATCTTACCCATGCAAATATACATGCAATTATATCAAAAGGGTAAAATTAAACACAACAAAACAGAGCAAAGCGGATCACAAGAAAGCAATGTAAGAGACAAATATTTCAAAACTAGAAAATCGGAGATATTCACTCTCTATCATATTGACTCTTGTTTTCTTCCACATAGTTGTCCATATTGTCACATACAGGGAATTCACATGAAACAACATAGTATGGAATTGATCTGAGCAGGACGAGGAGAGCATTTCAGGTCTTCAAGACCAGACATTAGGGAAGCCATGAATGGCTGTCATAGTGTCTCTCATTCTCCTCAAAACAGCTGTCCATACCTTCATGTGTGTTGAACTTAAACAGGGCAAAGCAAGCTAAGATCACTTTGAACAAAAAGTGATAGTTTTGCTAGACTTCACATCATGACATTACGGAATCAGCACTGGGTATTATAGTGTCTCTTTTTCTTCAAAGTAGTTGTTCATTTCAACATGTGTTATATAGTTGGTTCTCATAAACTGTTTATAAGCTTTACACATGCATGAGTCTCCACATGTATATCTATCATTTCTGTATTAGCAGGAAAAACAAAACAAAGCAAGATAAAGCAAAACAATTCGTAGAAAAGCATGAGGCAGAAAAGTTACATAAAACCACAATACAAGGTGACCTACAATGGTTACTATGGTGTCTCAGCAGTGTATAACAACATTAATAAAAACAAAGCATTGGAGACATTGTAAGACTTCAAAAGCAAGTAATAATCAAACCAGAGTGGGTATCTTAGTGAATCTTGTCATCTTCAGTGTAGTTGCCTATACACTTAGACTTGATGCTATCCATCATGACAGATTTAAATAAAATCAGTCAATACAAAGTAGCAGTCTAACAAACCAGTTTCAAATAAGATCAGTCATAATAAGACAGTGTAAGTTATAAAGGGCTTCAGGTTAAGTTGATAGGAAAATTAGGGATGATTACCATAATATGTCCTCTTATTTTTGGGATAGCTGACAAGTCTAGTGTAAGTAGACAAACTGGAACAGCACGTAATCCATCCAAGCAGAGTGTTGAGAGTAATGTAAATTTTAAATCTTGTTATCCCATTAATAATATCCTCTGCCTCAATTTTTAGACAATTCCTCCCCT